>JAMQGT020006704.1:0-79360 GCA_024447675.2 Pterophyllum scalare
TATGTACATTTACTCGTTTCAGTTACGTATTGCTGTGGATTTAAGAATAAATGTGGCAAAAGTTGCACACTTAAAAAATAAAACTACAAAGTCATTTATGCATGCAAAAAACAAATACTTGAGTTCCCACATAAAATCTAGTAAAAAGAAATGCAAGTACATGATAGATAAAAAAAAATAATACAGTATAAAATAACATAACTTAAAGCATCAACAAGGAAGCAAAAACAGAAAAATTGAGGGAAAAGGGCAAAAACAATATATTTCCACCCAGTAGGCTCTAAAAGATAAAACTCCACAGGGCCTTTTTTTAATTTATTTTTTTTTTATTAAAAAATGTTTAAAGTGCTGCAGTTACACTAGCTGCTACGATAGTTTTCATAATATTAAAGAATTACTGCATGTTGTTTGCTGAATGAAAACGCAGCCTCTGTCAGCTTGACCTGCCCTCTTTGTGAGCCTGATCTCTGATTACTGATTTGGCTTGGTTCAACTTTCCAGAGAAAATTTTACTCAGAGAGGAGCACAATGAACGAGTGTTGTTCAGAGAGTCTGGACTCTGGGCTGCTGGTTGTGTCTGCACAGCATGCTGCTGCTGTACTCAGTCACCACTTTCTGGTGGAAACTACAGCTTCTCTCTTTCTCTCTGCACCGGGCATCTCACTGCTTTTCTCTCTCAGTGCAATCCTGATTTTTGTCTCTTTCTTTTGTACCTCTCTGTTAGGTTACTGGAGCACCAGCTGCAGACTCAGCGAAGGACTTATGATAATGAGGTGGAGGCGTTGCGCAGTGAGCTGCAGAATGTCAAAGAGGAGAACAACCGTCAGCAGCAGCTCTTAGCCCAGAATCTGCAGCTGCCTCCAGAGGCCAGAATCGAAGCCAGTCTGCAGCACGAGATCACCCGACTCACCAACGAGAACCTGGTACGCTGCAGCTCCACACACCGATACAAAGGAAAAGGAATGATAGTAACTTCAACATCAGGCGTCACACATACAAACTCACTCACAGGCAGAACCTCTGTTACATAAGGCCTGAGGTTTGTTTTTAAATTGATTTTAATATAACAAGCTATTTAAAAATAGAAATTCACTTTTTCTTTTTCTTTCTTTTTCTTTTTTTTTGTTCAAAGCTGATTAATCTAAAAGGGAGTCTATCAGAGAGAAGTGTTTAAGTCCGAATTGGATGTACTTTTTAGGGTTGGAGTGTTCATTTTTTAAATGGACTTGTTTTATTAACTTTTTTCAACTCTGTGGTTGGATAGTGCACTATAGATAAACAGAAATGGGTAAAGACCTGGGACTCATGATCAGGGATTCGTCTGCAAAGGTGCTCATTTTGAAGGCCACATTCTGCCATCAGGTCACATCCATCACATCTGATTCTCTTCCAAAAAGCAAATAAGCCTATTTTCCAAAAAGCTGGACTATTCTTTGAAATCTGTACATTAGTTATTTCCCTCTAATTATGGCAGAGTACCAGGACATGCTGGATTTTTTTTTATTATCTAAAGTTAAAAAGTACACTTAGTTAAAGAAATAAATCAAAATTAGAGGAACACAATGGGGGTTACAAAAGAAAACACATGTCTCAGGAATTCAGTATTATTTTTCAATCAGAATGAATCCTAGGTGTATACTATCATGAATCGTTCTCTTTATATACACATGTAACTGCTGACAGCTGCATGCAATTCATTTATATTACATCCATGTACTGCACATCTATACATACATATTGAATCATCAGTCACAGTATTAGTATTATCATGGCAAGTATTATTAGCATTATCATTATTAGCTAATAATTAGCATTATTAACAGTTCATAAACACACAGAATAACTTCAATATACTGTAAGTACATTATTTAGTCAACAGGCTTTTCTGTCATTATCCCTCTCAGAAAAGTTCACGTCCCCATCATTAACAAAAAGAAAAAGTTCATTTTTTTCATCAAAAGAGTGTAAACCCTGATTGATTATTTTTAATCCACAAATCTATTTTTCAATGCAGTGGCTCAATGACCCACTGGGGGGACCCACCCTGCAAGCTGAGAGTCACTGGGGTTTTATTATTGAAGACCATGAAGACTTTGGGGACCGTTAGCAACTGTGTGGAAATTACAGTATTCATATGAAATAGCCACAGGCCAGTTGAATAATACATTAAGTCACAAATAAAAAGAAACACTATCTTGAGAGTAAAACCTATTCCAAAGGTGGAATATGCAGCTTCATAATTTTAGTAACTTTCATGGCAACACATACAAACTAAAACAGCAGCTACAGAGCTGTGTCCCACATGCTCATTTGTGTGGATGGTGTCACCTGACAGGAACTCATGGCAGACGACCCCACAGCATCCCGAGAGGCTCGAGTCATCATTTTACGACGGATGGTTGTATGTAGAGACTGCGTGTGTTTGCCTGCACGCCTGCATGTGTGTGACAACTAACTGAGTGAATGAAATGGTGTTTCGCTCTGCAGCAGTGTCTTCTAACTCACAGCACAGCAGCACTGCACCATCTTATCTTTCCTAACAGCCAAAAAGCCCCACAACCTTTCTTCCTCCGGAGAAAAAAGCTACCAAAAAAACAAACAGCACAGCAGTACTAATGTTGCTTTAAATCACCCTAAATACCAAGGACATGTTTAAATTCTTCTCTCATAACCTTTTTATCAATGATTTCGTTGTATTATAATATTTTCTCAGATATGCTGGATGTTCTTTATCTTCTGACCTTCTGATTCCCGTGTTTGCGCTGCTGTCCACTGCAAAGCCACTGATTTGCAGAAGAGTAGGATTGCTCCTTTTTACCACTGGAGGGCGACATTGTGAAACAGCCTGTGTCTGATCAGGCTTTCTGTTTGTCCTCACTGGTCTCTTCTTTTGTGTGTTTCGCTCTGTTTTAGGATCTAATGGAACAGTTGGAGAAGCAGGACAGAACCATCCGCAAACTCAAGAAGCAGCTGAAGGTTTACTCCAAGAGGATTGGGGAGATGGGAGGTAAAGAGAGAAATCATCAGCCAGCTAAATCATAAGAATTTATATTCATATTTGTTTGTTACCACCAAATATTACCTGATGATCACGTGACATGTTTCTTTCAGCGGGTCAAACTGAGGGCCAGACATCTCCAGGACAGATGGTGGATGAGCCGATCCACCCTGTCAACATTCCCCGCAGGGAAAGAACTTCCAGGGAATGCTAGAGTACAAGAAGGAGGATGAAATGAAACTGGTTAAGAACCTCATCCTGGGTAAGAACTAATGATATAAAGCAGGTGATGGGAGGTTTTTAAGGACCTCCTAGTGTCTCTCTGTTATTGCAGTTAGTGAGACAGTTAACAGTTTCTAGAATTTCACATCATTTGATGCCTAGTCTACTATCTAACAAATAATTGAAAGAGATGGAAATACTTCATGAAACTAATCATAATCCCCTGAAAAATGAAAGCTCATATCATGGTTTGCACAGAACAAACTCTAAAATTCAATGTGTTTTCCCCTCTATTGCTCTAGAGCTAAAGCCTCGTGGTGTAGCAGTGAATCTGATCCCAGGTCTGCCAGCCTACATCATGTTCATGTGTCTGAGACACGCAGACTACATCAACGATGACCAGAAGGTCCGCACTCTGCTCACTTCAACCATCAACAGCATTAAAAAGATCTTAAAGGTATGTATCCATTTAATATAAGTCAGTTATAGACTGCTGCAGGAATGACTCCCAAAAGTTGAAAATTAGTTCATATTTTGCATTTCCAGTTTCCTTGTTCTGAAGTCAGTGGGTGTCATGGATGTTTTTTGGCTTAAATAACTAGAAAATGTTCTGTGGTGAAGAAAAACTTGAGACATGTTTATAAAACACTAAAAACCCCACTAGCAATTTTTGGAGCTATTACATCCTCCAAAAAGGACATTTAAGGTCATGACACCGAAGCTAGGAGCTTGGTGGTGGTGACATTGAAGTCTCATGACTGTGGTGTAGTTTGTTTATAGCTTAATGTAAGCACTTTATTCCTAAATATACAAGTATCAAAAACTGAGTTCCCACATAGCTTATTTTTGCCATAATCCAATGCACTCTGGAAAACTCATTTACAAGTCATTACTGTGTGTTTTTGGGCATTGTGGGGATTTCCTCTGACTGCTCAGTATTGTTAAATAATCACTATAGGCCAGACAGCACATGTTGTAATAGAAAATATTTTTGTTGGGGTAAAGAAAAGCCAAAATGCTGATTACTTCCTTGAGTTGTTGTGTGTTTAAAACTAAACTCTTGTCCTGCTGATGTTTTCTTCCCCGTCAGAAACGAGGAGATGATTTTGAGACTGTCTCTTTCTGGCTGGCCAACACCTGCCGCTTCTTACACTGCCTGAAACAGTACAGCGGAGACGAGGTGAGACCAACAACAATACACACAAACAGAAAATGTCTCATTCCAGTACAAAGGGTTTTTTTTCTAGTCAGGTCAATGAGACATCTCTTATTCCTGTATTTATATGTTCTAATAGAAGGACATTACAAGGCTTTCTTCTTTTGTGTGTGTGTGTTACAGTCTTGTTGTTTAGATATTCATCTGTTAATGCGTTGCTTAGGAAAATTAACGAAAGGACTGAAAATATAAATCTTGACTTCACAAGCTGTTGGGTTTTTTTGATTGTGTGAAAAAATATATAAATTAAATTACTGTGGAAAAATATATACATTATTTCTCTGACTTCTCTAACATATATTGTTTTCTGTGTTTGTCTCAGCAATTCATGAAGCACAACACAGCGAGGCAGAACGAGCACTGTCTGTCCAACTTCGACCTCGCAGAGTACAGACAAGTGATCAGCGACCTGGCCATCCAGATCTACCAGCAGCTGATCAAATGCATGGAGGGCATCCTCCAGCCCATGATCGGTATGTCCCTGTACATGTCAGACTGCTCGTGCAGACTCATGCTAAGTGTTAGTGATGGCAACATGCAGTGAAAAAGTCAAAAAAGGAGGTTGGTGTCAGAGTTGGTAGAAAATAGGTAACTGATGGTTGGTCAGTGAAGTTCAGTAGCCGTCCAGTACCCAGTGCGCGGAGACATGAGACCATATGACAGAAAGAAGACACCAAAAAAAAGGCAAACCGCCTGCAGGAAAGTGTCTGAAGTGAAATCCTCTACAAAGAGGTTAGTGATTAATGCCTCTCTGTGGTTTGATTTGTGTTTGATTAGAAACATAGAAGTCCACACACCAGAGTGCTCCTGGAAAAAATTTCAATCTGAATGGACCTTAAAAAGTAACGTTTCGGGCCAACATGCCCTACTTCATTTGATTTGTGTTTGAGACATGAGGTTTTAAAGGCATAGCTTCAGAGTGTACTACACATGAAGTAGCAAATTTAAAAGATTTAAAAGGCTCATCTAATGCAGCAGAGGTTTGTATCTATAATCAGGGTCAATGGGTCATGACTTAGGAAGCGGATAGTCGTACATGTGCTTGGTAACGATCCTGTGTGTGCTTCCTCAGTCTCCGGCATGTTGGAGCATGAGACCATCCAGGGCGTGTCTGGAGTGAAGCCCACAGGTCTCCGTAAACGGACGTCCAGCATCGCTGATGAGGGTACCTACACCCTGGATTCCATTCTGCGGCAGCTCAGCGCCTTCCACTCCACCATGTGCCAGCACGGCACTGACCCTGAGCTCATCAAGCAGGTGGTGAAGCAGCAGTTTTACATTATCGGCGCTGTCACACTCAACAACCTGCTGCTACGCAAGGACATGTGCTCTTGGAGCAAAGGCATGCAGATCAGGTAGGAGGTGTAGCTGCTTAGAGAGGACCTTCAGAATGAGGCTGGATATGTTATCTCATATCTTGTGATACATGTGTGCAGGTACAATGTGAGTCAGCTGGAAGAGTGGCTCAGAGACAAGGGTCTGATGACCTGCGGAGCCAAAGAGACATTGGAGCCTCTGATCCAGGCCGCTCAGCTGCTGCAGGTGAAGAAAAAGACTGACGAGGATGCAGAGGCCATCTGCTCCATGTGTCACGCTCTCACCACTGCTCAGGTAAACTATTACATCATTACACAACATTCAGATAAAAAAAATTTTAGATTATCATCAGCTAAAGGTGTTTCAGCTTAAAGGTTCCCAGTTTGTCATTTTTCTGTCTTCTGTCTTTCAGATCGTAAAGGTCCTGAACCTCTACACCCCCGTCAACGAGTTTGAGGAGAGAGTGTCAGTTGCATTCATAAGAACCATACAGGTAATTTATTTATTGGATATACTCTGCTATATATTATACTATACTTAACTCTGTAACATCGTCACTGTTTTCTTCCTGTTCAAAGGAAGTTCTTCCTCAGAGTGGTTACTCATACTGATCATTTTCTGTCTAATATTGTAAAGTCTTTAACTTGCATTATAAAACATATTGAGGCAACTGTTGCATATACGATAAAGGCAATTGATGTGTGTTACTTTATTTGACAGAGACATCTTCATTTTTCTGTTATTTCTGACTTCTTCTATGCAGTAAAAACCATTATATGTACCTGCAGCGAAGACACAAATGCTCCTGGAAAAGACTGTTTGCAAAACACCTTCCAAATTTTAGAAGAAACTTGGACTCATTACATTAGTTCAGCCTTCTGCTGGCTGACCTTAACTTCTGTCAAGGTCAGCTAGTATGATGGGGATGGCCTTTACATTGCAGTAGTATTCACATTATTTTGTGCTGGTGTGATAGCAAGTAATAAGTGTCAAGACATTTTGAAGAAGTACTTTCAAGCTAAGAACATCTTCACAACAGTGGCAGTGAGGAGGAGAATGATGCTGTAGCTACAACTCCAAAACCACAACTGCTAGCTTTTACTTCCGTCACTCTGATGGAAATTAATGCGTTTGTTTATGTGGTGGAGGAGATGCTGCTAATATCAACTCACTGTGAAATAAAGTAAAACCAATACACTCAGACACACAGTGGCTACACACCCTCTGGATTTATAATTCCAAAGGGGTGTTTATTTTTGGTTATGTAGAAGTATTTTTAACTACAGGCTTTTTACTTTTCCTACTAGGTAACACTTAAAAGTAATAGATTACTTTTCAGTGGTAGCAATCTGCAGTCAAAGCGAATCTGAATTTTACACCAAAGTAACGTTTGTTACCTGGGTGTTGGGGGGGGGGTCAAACTGCAGTGCATGACTGGTGGAGTCCTCCAACAGACTGACTTACTGTATTTTTGTTTTCTACTCTTTTTTTTTTAATGCATATTAACTTTTCCATTTTCTCTCTCCCTTCAGACTCGCTTACGGGACCGTTGTGAGAGTCCCCAGCTGTTGATGGACACGAAGATGATCTATCCCGTCACCTTCCCGTTTAACCCTTCTTCCCTCGCACTGGAAACCATCCAGATCCCCAGCTCGCTCAACTTGGGGTTCCTCACCCGTGTCTAATCTGAGCCCATGAGAGCGCTCTCAGCCCTGCAGCAAATTTGTTTTAGTGGAATTGCAAGTCACACCAGCCCCAAAAAGAATTTTAAAAAATCACAAACACTCATAAATGTTAACACGATTTGAACAGTTATGTTGAAATAAACAGTTGAAAAGGTTCAGCAGTCTCTCTAGTCTGAACTCGGACATGCGCACACACATGCAAAATGCAGACACTTCACACCTGTAAAGTACTTTCATCCTTTGAGCGTACACACACACGAACACACACTTACCTTCTCTCTTTCAGAAACGCACAAATACATGCACACGGTCATTTCCGCTGGTTTAAATCTGGCCGTAAATCGCCAGCATCATCAGCTGCTTGTACAAACGCCTGCCTCTTAGAGAAGCCACAGGACCAGATCAATGCCTCCAGTACTCTCCATCGATCCTTCCTCTGTGTTTCCAGTAATCATTAAGATAGTTGTTGTTGTTGTTGTTGTTGTTGTTGTTGTCGTCTCTATACATGAGAGCAGGCCCACCAGGCGGTGCAGAAGCCTCAAAACAAGTTATAATTTGTCAGGCTGCAGTCGGCCCTGATGCCCTGATGAGTTCTTGTCTGAGGACGGTTGAGTGATGATGTGCAAAAGTTAGCTCTCTCTCCACCCCATGTTGAGGTAACCACCGAGCAGGTTTCACTTTGTATGTTTTATTCTCTGAACACATCAAGCCAAGACAAAATTTGTCTGTACTATATTATTTATACATAAATAAATATATATATATAAATACGAATAATATATATCCTGTATTTTATTTATCGCACTTATAGCTACATCCCTTTTTAAGACGAGAAGCTTTCTCCTTGCAGCGAATGTGTCCGAAGTGAAGGATGGGACCACCCTTTCCCACTGCAAACAGCTTCGTAGTGATAATTTAAGTTTTAGTTGCTTTCTTGGCGATTATGTCGATATCAGGTAAATATGTAGTATCTTAAACGAGTGCCGGCACAGACAATTATTTGTTAGGTCGCGTCTGATGTTTCTTTGTTGTGTTTAGCCTGCATTTCTGGCAGATGGAAGTGTAGCACAGGTTTTATAAGCGAGGACAGATTTAGAAGGTATGAGGTTCAAACTCTGTAAAGGGTTTAACCTGCTACAGTCTGCACCGTTTACAGCTGTGACCAAAGCCCAGCGTCACAGGAAACACTGACATGAACACATACTGTACGAGTACACAACCTTACACTCTGCTTACTGTTTTTTTCCCTTGTCTTCTGGCTCTGTCAGAGCCATGAAAATGTTTTACTGTTATTGTTGTGCGAATATTTATTTTTTCAATATTGCCATTTTCGTAAAGCTATGTATTACTGAACAGAATATATGGGAAAGGCTCTGTGCTGTATCCTCTCACTAACACAACTCTGTGGGTCGACTCCTCTTACATCTCCTGCCCATCCACCCTTCACTCAACGTGGGCTTTTATTACCAGAAAAACAGAACGTATTCTCACTTCTCTCTCTTCTCAGCTGCACGGTTGGGTTAAGGGTTACAAATGAGGATTTTTTTTTTGTTGTATTTCTGTGTTTGCTGCACATGTCATTTTGACTCTGATTATTTACTTGCATGCACTGCCTCTGCTGCTGCTGCTGCCCTCACTTAAACTGCATGAGTTTGGCTTTACCAGCATTAGGGTTCATAAAAATTCAAGTGCATGTTTTTGCTTATAATGAAGAGAAACCCCAGCATAGCTGAAGTGTTGGATTGAGTGTCTGGTAATCTGCCCTTGTTGTAATTGAAGTAGTTTGCACACGTCGGATTTGGATGTGAGAATGCGTCTGGTTCGGTCGGATCAGATATCAAATGTCTTTAACCTTCCAGCTCGTGTAAGAAAAGTCCAGAGTTAAGTGTCCCAAAAATTAACAGCAAGCAAGTGGGTGTTATATGGGAAGCACCTGTGGCGCCTGTGTTGGTGTGGAACCAATTCAGAGAACGAGCCCACATCTCTTTGAGAGAGCTTTGAGAACCAGTAATTTAGCAGTGTTATTGGCAGAGTTTGGATCAATTCTGTGGCGAGAAATCATGCAGGATAGAATCTGTCGGCTCCATCTGTCAATCATTGGTAAATTTCTTGTGCTAGCCCCTCCCACATCCATTAACAGCAGCGGTTGGGATTAGGGTGCCAAATGTTTGGCACCAACAACAGTCTGTTGTTGAAGAAAGAGGAAATGCATTAAACCAGTTCTAGACAGGGCACAGTGGAAAATAAATAAAAGGATGTCCTGACATGATTCTCCAGCCATTATCTGGAATCTGTGTGTGGAACGGCTTTTCCTTTGTTTGCATTACTGTTGCACCTGCTGCCTCTTTTTTTTGTTGTTGTTGTTGTTGCCATTTCTGGTTTCATTCCTGTAGTGCCATCAGTATTAAGTTGCCTCACATGAACCTTATTTTGCCCAGTGACCATATCCTTACAAAAACATATTTCACTTTGATGGTATATTTTCTCCTTACGCGTGTGAGCAGGATTCTGCATCTCTGATTTTCAATTTTTTGAAACTTTCATGCAGAGAAAAAGAAATACTTTATCAAAGTGAAGTATGTTATAAAATGCCAAACTCTCTCTCTCTCTCTGACTAATTTTAAGTGGAGTAATTATGTAAAGCTGTTTTGTGTTGTACTTTCCCGGGACCAGGTTTTAACAGTCAGCATTTAGTATATTGGTTGGACTTGTAGCTGGTTATGTCGTGTGTAAAGTGAGCATATCTTGTAGTTGTCGGAAAGGCAGTTACTGAAGGAATTAAACAACTATATGAATGTTTTAAAAAGTTAAAGTGTATCATGATTTTTAGCTGCACATTGTGGACAAAGCCTTATCTGAATCACTTGCTATCTGAATGACTTATACACATGATCGGTGATCTTTGTGGCATTGTTTTGTTCATTGCAGTATTTTCTTTTTCTTCCACTGTAAAATGAATAGATGATGTGTTTTATTTTATGTGTCACGCTGTCCTCCAGTTTGTGTCACTGATGCTCTGTTTATTTGTCATTTATCAAAATGAAGTTGTTTTTTTTTTTCAACACTGCAGAGGAAATCTGAAATGATAGAAGGGTATGAACTGAAAAAAGAAATCCATAAAACGTATTTCCCTTTGATTTCCCTGACCTTTGCACACAGGTGTGGCCTGTTAAGCTTCCTCTAGTTAATCTCCTGACTGACTGGACACCTCTTTGTAAATGCTGTAAGTTAATGTATGCCACAGGTTTCAAAGATGCAGCTCAGACAGAGCGCACAGTGCAAAGGCTGACCTAATTTCAGCGAAATAAAAAAGCATATTCATTCATTAAGTTTTTTTTTTTGTTTTTTTAAGTTGAGCAGAGCTGCTGCAGCATCTTGTTCCCCTGGGCTTCTCTTGGGCTCTCAAACCAGAGAAATATGTCATTTGTTCACTCTCCATTTTCATAGTAAAGAGAGAATTGGCTGTATGATATGACTCAGACATTATAAATTACCATTATTCTTATCAGCACTAGCATAAATTGTGCCGTTTTAAAGAAACATTAAAAACTAACTTAAAAAGAGATATGTCATGTCCCCAGCTCTTTACTGGTTTGAACATGCTGAAGCCAGTACCAAATGTCTCCTCTCTGAACCCATGTGTACATTTGAAAAACTGGACTGTTTGTAGTTTCTGGTAGCTGTGCTTAGTGAATGTGTTCACCTTAAAGAAACTTGGAATAAACTGTCAAATCTGTAAAAGTAAAATAAAAGAATTCAGCACTGTCAGAGTTTCAGTGTTTATTTTTGAGGTGTTTTGAAAAAAACAAAAGCAGTCAGTTACTAAATGTTGAGGATTTTTCTTTTAGAGGTGAAACGGTCTGATTTCTGATGTTTCACTAAAGCATAAGATCTGAAAACTGGAAGCGCCACAGTTTCCCTGACTGATCGAATGTTATTGCCTTTAATCTCTGCGTGTTCCTGTAAGTTCTGATAATTGGATGAACAAAAATGTTTATTGTGTTTGAAAAAAATTAAACTCCAGTATCTTAAAACTAAACAGCTGACTTTATTATCACCAGACTTTATTAGTTACATCTTGCGAGTTTCAACTTTCCCTTCAAAACTGCCTTTTAATTAATTTGTATCATTTTTTTGCAGTTTATTGCTCACTGTAGCTCTTCATGTGTCTGGTTGTAGACGTCAGGTTTTTCAAGAAAAAAGAAATCACACTGATGATGATGTAGAAGTCTCAAATATGATCCTCTTGGTGCTACAGGGTGAATCTTCATGGCATAAATGCAACAAGGTGCTGGAAACATTCCTCAGATTTTGGTCCATATTGATATGATGGCGTCACACAGTCGCTGCAGATTTATCACCTGATCTCTGACTCAAATCTCTCATTCTGCCATGTGCCGAAGGTGCTCTATTGGACTGAGGTCTGTTACCTGTGGAGGCCATTTGAGTACAGTGAACTCATTGTCTCATTGCTCAAGATCTTTGTTACACGGTGCATTATCCTGCTGGAAGCAGTTATCAGAAAATGGGCACCTGTGGTCCTAATGAGATGGCATGATCAGCAAGAAATAGGCTGTGGCATTTAAATGATAGCCAGCTGGTACTAAGGGGCTCAAAGTATGCCAAGAAAATATCCTCTAAGCCACTACACCACAACCAGTCAGAACAGTTGATACAAGGCAGGATGGGTCCATGCTTTCAGGTTCTTTACACCAAATTCTGAACATCACAGGAGAAGACCCATCAGACCAGGCAACAGGTTTCCAATTCAATTCAATTCAATTTTATTTATATAGCGCCAAATCACAACAGTCGCCTCAAGGCACTTTGTATTGTGGGTAAAGACCCTACAATAACACAGAGAAAACCCAACAGTCAAAACGACCCCCTATGAGCAAGCACTTGGCGACGGTGGGAAGGAAAAACTCCCTTTTAACAGGAAGAAACCTCCAGCAGAACCAGGCTCAGGGAGGGGCAGTCATCTGCTGTGACCGGTTGGGGCTGAGTGGAGAGAGACAGGACAAAAGACATGCTGTGGAAGAGAGCCAGAGATTAATAATAATGATTAAATACAGAGTGAAGTATAAACAAGTAAATAAAGGTGAATGAGAAGAAACAGTGCATTATGGGACCCCCCTCAGCAGCCTAGGCCTATAGCAGCATAACTAAGGGGTGGTTCAGGTTTGTACAGAAACAGCATTAGTGAAGGTTACAAATGATCTTCTTACAGCCTCTGACAGTGGACTCGTCTCTGTGCTTGTCCTGTTGGACCTCAGTGCAGCTTTTGATACTGTTGATCATAACATTTTATTACAGAGATTAGAGCATGCCATAGGTATTAAAGGTACTGCACTGCAGTGGTTTGAATCATATTTATCAAATAGACTCCAATTTGTTCATGTAAATGGGGAGTCGTCTTCACACAGTAAGGTTAATTATGGAGTCCCACAGGGTTCTGTGCTAGGTCCAATTTTATTTACATTGTACATGCTTCCCTTAGGCAGTATTATTAGAAAGCATTGCATCAATTTCCATTGTTATGCAGATGATACTCAGCTTTATCTATCCATGAAGCCAGATGACACACATCAATTAGTTAAACTGCAGGAATGTCTTAAAGACATAAAGGCCTGGATGACCTCTAATTTCCTGCTACTAAATTCAGATAAAACTGAAGTTCTTGTACTCGGCCCCACAAATCTTAGAAGCACAGTGTCAAACCAGATACTTACTCTGGATGGCATTACTTTGGCCTCCAGTAACACTGTGAGAAATCTTGGAGTCATTTTTGACCAGGATATGTCCTTCAATGCACATATTAAACAGATATGTAGGACGGCTTTTTTACATCTGCGCAATATTTATAAAATTAGAAACATCCTTTCTCAGATTGACGCTGAAAAGTTAATCCATGCATTTATTACTTCTAGGCTGGACTACTGTAATTCATTATTATCAGGCTGTCCTAAAAACTCCCTGAAAAGCCTTCAGCTGATCCAAAATGCTGCAGCTAGAGTACTGACAGGGACTAGAAAGAGAGAGCATATTTCTCCCATATTGGCTTCTCTTCATTGGCTCCCTGTTAAATCTAGAATAGAATTTAAAATCCTTCTCCTAACATACAAGGTCTTGAATAATCAGGCCCCATCTTATCTCAAAGACCTCATAGTACCGTATCACCCCAATAGAGCACTTCGTTCTCAGACTGCTGGTTTACTTGTGGTTCCTAGGATACTTAAAAGTAGAATGGGAGCCAGAGCCTTCAGCTTTCAGGCCCCTCATCTGTGGAACCAGCTCCCAGCTTGGATTCGGGAGACAGACACCCTCTCTATTTTCAAAATTAGGCTTAAAACTTTCCTTTATGATCAAGCTTATAGTTAGGGCTGGATCAGACGACCCTGAACCACCCCTTAGTTATGCTGCTATAGGCCTAGGCTGCTGAGGGGGGTCCCATAATGCACTGTTTCTTCTCATTACTTGTTTATACTTCACTCTGTACTTAATCATTATTATTAATCTCTGGCTCTCTTCCACAGCATGTCTTTTGTCCTGTCTCTCTCCCCTCAGCCCCAACCGGTCGCAGCAGATGACTGCCCCTCCCTGAGCCTGGTTCTGCTGGAGGTTTCTTCCTGTTAAAAGGGAGTTTTTCCTTCCCACCGTCGCCAAGTGCTTGCTCATAGGGGGTCGTTTTGACTGTTGGGTTTTCTCTGTGTTATTGTAGGGTCTTTACCCACAATACAAAGTGCCTTGAGGCGACTGTTTGTTGTGATTTGGCGCTATATAAATAAAATTGAATTGAATTGAATTGAAATTCAGGGTCGTCTGATCCAGCCCTAACTATAAGCTTGATCATAAAGGAAAGTTTTAAGCCTAATTTTGAAAATAGAGAGGGTGTCTGTCTCCCGAATCCAAGCTGGGAGATGGTTCCACAGATGAGGGGCCTGAAAGCTGAAGGCTCTGCCTCCCATTCTACTTTTAAGTATCCTAGGAACCACAAGTAAGCCAGCAGTCTGAGAACGAAGTGCTCTATTGGGGTGATACGGTACTATGAGGTCTTTGAGATAAGATGGGGCCTGATTATTCAAGACCTTGTATGTTAGGAGAAGGATTTTAAATTCTATTCTAGATTTAACAGGGAGCCAATGAAGAGAAGCCAATATGGGAGAAATCTGCTCTCTCGTTCTAGTCCCTGTCAGTACTCTAGCTGCAGCATTTTGGATCAGCTGAAGGCTTTTCAGCTAATCTTCTGTTGCCCAATTTTAGTGGGCCTGTGTGAATTGTTGCCTCGGTTTCCTGTTCTTGGGAGTGGCATCCAGTGTGGTCATCTGCATATCTCTGCGTTCAGAGATGCTTTTCTGCATATCTTGGTTGTAACAAGTGGTTGTTTGAGTAACTGTTGCCTTTCCATCAGCTCAAAGCTGTCTGGCCATTCTTCTCTGACCTCTGACATCAACAAGGCATTTTCACCCAGAGAACTGCTCACTGGATATCTTCTTTCTTTTTTTTGGACCGTTCTTCGTAAACCCTCTGTAAATCAGGTTGTGCTGAAACCAGTAAATTGGCACCATTTAATCCAAATGTTACAAATTTTTGTCTTGCTTTGATGTTGATGTTACAACTGGAAGTGGTCCAAAAGACTTTTAAAAATAGATAACCCCAGTGCATTATTTACTTATTTAACAGTAAAAGTAACCTCCCAGGTGTTACAGGTAATGCTGCAGGAGTGCATGAAGCATGGAGGCAAAAGCAGAGCAGCATCGCAGCTTAAATGCTTCACTAAGAAGCTTACTGTTCCCTCTCTGTCCCTCACTGACAATCCTCTTCACTGGAAAACCTCTGCTTAGATCTCAAGGGACAGTTACCTGCTCTGCAGAGGAAAAAAGTATTTTGTAAGGTAAGATTTATTGTTATTTACTAATATGGCAGCTATCCGTGGAAATCAACTGGAAGCTAATGTTTTAGATGTTAAGGACTCTAAAGTTTAGATAAAATCAGCAAAGAATTTAGATAATGTCAAGTATTTTAAAATTATGCCAATGATCAAGACATTTAGTGCAAAATATCTTAACTAATTAAACAAAGTGATCAGTAATTTAATATGGGATAATATTGCATTCTGGGGCCTCCATAAATGACTGCGGGCTTCAAATGAAGAGTGAGTTTATTATCTATGACAGATTTGTGTGCAATCTTACAATCATTAGAATTTTCTGTAAATATAATCTCACAATCTGTTCTATAAATAGATAATTTACATTGTTTATAATTTCATACTGTAATGGAAAGCCAATAAAATGTAATGATAATTAATTTCAGTCTCTCCATAAGAAATATGTGCACACTAAATCCGGCATTTTGCAAATTGTAATTAAACAAAATGAAGGAAACCAATTATGTTTAAGTTGTCTTAGTCTCTTTAAATGTGTAATTAGAAAAGTTCCCGTGTATGTAGAGAAGTGATAAAAGGTTGCTCTGTAATTTGGATCACCATGTTTAGTGCAAATTTGGAAGTTCTTTATCATGCACTGCCTTGAACTCTGTGTTTCTGGATGTGTGTGGATCCCAGAATAGCTGCTCTCTGCAGAGGAGGATCAGACTGGGGTAGATTACCAGCTGCTTATCTTCTGTACAGCTCCACACACACACAAACACAAAACAAGCCAAGAGGTCAGAGCAGTGACATCAGAAGAGCCGCAACAAAATAAAGAGAAAACTCTCCAATCTGTAATCCTGATAATTAAAGTCATCTTTATGTGTGATTTCCGGGTTTGTGCAGGTGTGCTGGTGATCCTCTGCAGCCATGTGTGACCAGACGTTTTTGGCGGCCACTTTTGGCCCTTGCGACAACTGCAGTCAGCAGAGTCCGCTGATGAACATCTACATTAAGAATGAGCCCATCAACTACTGCTCCTTCTGTGTGGAAATGGTAATGTCCTCCTTTCATTTTCATCACTACACCTTCCCCCAATTCCATTACGTTAATGAATGTCAGGGTGAATGACTGTAATGACTTTACACTGCTGTTTAACTTCATTTCAACAGAGGGTGCATCACTTATGATTGTTGTAGCAGTCTCAAATTATTCATTATGAATGCATAGTAAATGTTGGTCTAATATTCACTATACTACACTACAGGGGTATTACATTTATGTTAGCAGACAAATCTCAAAACATTAACATTTTGATCATTTTCAAACAGCAAGCTTTGTTATTGACCCACACAGTGGTGTATACCACATTTGTGTAAGTAATCTTATGATTGTAACCTTAAAGTACACTGATTTATACCTAAGGAGTAAGTTGTAACAAAAAAAAAATCAACATTTTCTAACACAAAGTTATTGTTTTTGGAGAAAACAACCTCTTCAGGGCAGGCAAATAGCCTGAAAACTAATCTGCCGAGTCTACTAAATTCATTAAGCTGAACATAATTCGGGACCATGGATGTCATGTGTGGCCCTCTGGGGAAAAAATTCCCTGTCCCTGATTTAAAAGCTGTTTACTTGAGCAGCAACTAGCTAACAACATTCAGATGATGGGGTGAGGCTGAGACATCTGTTTGTGCAATATTGCAAAAAAAAAATAAAAATGACCAGAGTACCCGTAACTCAACAATAGTGATAGACAGTGATATTATGGGCAGTTTGATATCTTCAGCAGTGCTGCAGGATGTTTTTGAGCCTCTCACTCATGCTTGCTGCCTGCAGCATCACTAACCTAAACTCCACACAGGTTTTATATCTAAAGCCAGATCTTTTGCTACTCCTCTTTAAATATAAAAATTAGTATTAATTATTTGCTGTATTTAGGGTACATATCAACATTGTTTAACTCATTTTTACTAGCTTGGTAAGAGCTTTTTTAGCAGGTTTTAAAAATATAAGCATCTTTATTACTTTCCATTTATTCACTTTATACAGATAAATAGCAACGCTCACAGTTTTGGCAAGTAGAAACCTGGCTAGCTCACCTGACCAAGCCCCTGTTGGCTTACTTTCATGCTGGGATAAAAATGGTATTATTCTAATATGCATGTTAATGTTATTATAATAATAAAGCTGTAGTAGCAGGTAAGTGTGAACTAATTATTTGCACTTGTTTGTTTTTTCTTGCTGTTTGTTTTGTTTTGTTCAAATGTTTTCGCCTGTGGCTTCAGGGTGACAAACGCTGACTGGCTGGTCAGACGTTGTTGCAGGAGTATTACACAAATGTTGGTCTCAGGACAAAAACCACTTGGTAGAATCAGGACGTGCTTCTGCATGTGAGGGACATCTCTAGTTTGATTACATAATTTGTGCAGCATCTATTGAACCCGTCACTCATCAGCACCTTTTGACATGTGCACACACGCGCGGGAAGTGGCTCTCAGCTCACTTGGCACCAGTGTGCCCTGTGATCATCTCCAAACAAGGACTGGATCTCATCCGGACACATATTTTACATAATATTAACATATCTGCTTGAAATAAATTAGCTCCATAACAAAGGATCAAACCTCCTACTTTGATGCCATTTAGGTTTGATCTGATGATTATATTTAATTCCATCTGAATGAGCAATTTAGGAAAAGTGAGTCAGCCATAATTAAATATAGTTACATGGGGCATTGATAGGGAATTTTATTTGATATTCATTTGCAGAAAAGGACACACACACACACACACACACACATACACAAGCTAGTCAGTATCAACACGGCAGGGTATCAAACTACATTGTGTTTAGACACGCTGTATCATCACCTGCTAACAAATTAATAAAGCTTTATGTGTGGGAGCACTATGGGTTTAAAGTTTACTTAAATAAGTTAAAACACTATGATTAAATTCTTTTAAGCAGCTGCACACAATCATCATCAAATCCCACTGAAAATTAGAAGAACGTATTCTCTTCCAAAAATAAGTAAATGCCATGGTCCTGGGCCGGTGGCCCAGTGTTGTGTTTCTTTTGTATAGCTCTGTTTTGTTTTTCTTGGGTTGTGCCTTTTAGTGTTTCTTATAGTTTAGTTTTCTCAGTTTGTTGCTTGGGTGTTCTGTTTAGTTCCCTTCCTTTTGTTCCTTTGTGAATGTCTGATCCCTTTTGTCAAGTTTTCTGTGTTAGGTCTGCGTGTGTTATGTTGGTCACTTCCTGTTTTATTTTGACAGTCTCTTGCTCCCTGTGCTTTGTGTTTAGTTTTGCTTCCCCTGTGTTATTAGGTTCATTTGTTTCACCTGTTGTTCCCTGTTGTTTCCACTCTCCCTGATTTCCTTGTGTGTATTTAAGCCCTCAGTTTTCCTCTGTTCTTTGTTCAGGTCCTCGTCATTGTTACGTCTTGTTTGATGTTCCTGCTGTAAGTTTCTTGTGCTGCTGGCCCGGACCAGCTTGTTCTGAGTTTAAGCGTTTATTAATAAACCTGAGTCCTAATAAAGCTCTCCTTGTGTCCTGCTCTGGGGTCCTCCCTGCCTCGCCTGCAGCAGCCGCGACACTAAAACTACGAACAGAATATGAAGAAACAGCTGCTGTGTTTTTATGCCATAGAAATGTATATATTGTTTTGAAGAGATATCGAGTGAAGTTAAACAAGGGCTGGCCTGCACTTTCATGTAGTACTAATTAGTACCAAAAGCTGGTGCAGGAAATAACCACGCCAATAATTAAGATCTCATTCTTAGTCACCTTTTTATTTAAAGGCAACCTGAAAGGCATGGCCTCTGGAAGAAGTATTGGATACAGGTGAAAAGAACTATTAAACTGTGAGGGGTGATTGGAAGCAACTAGCAGCAACGTGGCTGTCAGAGAGGGCAAAAGCGGGCAGTGACATTCAGCGACTTTGAGCAACAACGGGTGAAAGGGTTAGGGGGGTTAGTGGACATGCTTTATTTTTTACTTTATAGCAAGCAATTGAAGCAACTCTCAATGCGAGTGAAGGATGTCACTGAGTCATGTGACTGGGTGGTAAATACATTATAGGGTTACCTAGGCAACTGGAGCCAGGAATGTCCAGTATTGGCAAAGGGACGCAAGGAGAGCAAATCACTTCCAGCACTAGCACAGAGCAGTGTAGTAGTTGTTAAAAGTTACTCACTGTTGTGTAAGTGTTGATATTTAATTTCCTCATATGTAACTGTTTTACTCTGTTCTTTGTGTGGCTGTGAACAATTTCTAAGTCTGAGCACAGAAGACTATAAATAAAATGCATAAGCAGTGACCCTTTGCATTGCCTTAAGGCAAGCTGAGCAGTCCTGATTTATGCATCCTGCATCTATGTTTAAGCAGAGCCGGATTCCCTCTGTTAGACTGTAGCCATCCTATGTGCATGAGAAGCATGCTTTGAATATTGAATGACTTCTTTGTTCATGGCCACTCATTTGCCAACTGTCTTACATTCGGTGATTGTGTTGTTCCCTCTGCAGAGGTTCAATAAATAATATAAAGACAAAAAAAAGTATAACAGCATTTTTTTATTATTCTGTTGGCTATTAATTTTATATAGATTTACAATAGTTAATTCTATTCTCAGGAGTATACAGAATATACCTTATATTTTTTTTATATTTAAATGTCATCATTATGAACAGCATATACTTTGGTACATCTGGTAAACATCTCAACACACCCACTGGAAAAGCTGCACCCTGTGGTGAAGTTTTCATTCAACTTTGCAGAAGGTAATTATAAAATCCATCCTGGAAACTTCTACAGGCATTTATTTGGGAGGTTATTTTGAAGGATTGCCTAAATTAACTTATGAGGATTGTCTTAATTAACTATTGAACATATTCCTGCAGTCACTGAGAAATAAAAACTGCATATGTAGAATTACCAGTCAAATCTGATGAAAACTGTTTAAAAAGCTATCAGACTTTACCCCCAAATAAGGTTTTAAACCCCTGTTTTTCCCCTTTTTCTGTTTTGTCCCATAAACAGAGGTTTATTTGAATGCCATCTCTCTTTCATAATGCCTCTGAGGAGAAGAATAAATCATTAAATATATTAATATGTTCTTAAAATATCACATAAAATTTATAATTTTAACTAAGAAAATGTGTTTAAAAGCAGCTCTAATACCATAACTGGACTGTGGGAATGAGACAAAGGTGGTGTTTGAAGAGCCCACAGTGAATAGTGGTGCAGGGAGCAGAGGGGGAGTGGGGCGGGCGCGGGGCTGAGCGGAGTAGCAGAGTGCAGCAGGCGCAGCAGCATCCCTGTCGCTCTCGAGGACTATTTAAACAAACCTCTAACCGCCAACAAACCATTTCTCCAAACCCCCCCTTGTGTCCCGCTCCCTTCCTCCCTCTGCTGTCCTCTGTTCTCTGCTGTTGTTGTTTTCCTCTTGAAGATGGCTTGTCAGGGGCTCCAGAAAGGGGAAACCCTGGAGTCACTGAAGAGGGAGAGCGAGACTCTGAAGAAGAAGCTGGAGGAGGAGCGAAACAAGCTCAACGACACGGAGTGTAAGTGACAAAAAATAACAAACAGCAAAACAAGCTTCAAGCGCTCTGCAGCGCTTTCTTTTTTTTTTCTTTTCTTTTTTTAATGAAACATACTGTTATTTACTTAGAACATGCAGCTGGCAGCTGTTTGACTTGGCTTTGAAAAAATTTGCATGGTGCAGCAAAGGAGATGTTTTGGCAGGGGGGTGCTGGAGGCAGTGTGTGCAGAGGCGTTGCCAGGATTTTGTTCATTGTTATTATTTTAATAGAAGGGCAAAGGGTGGCATCCAAGAACAAAGCAGGGGGCCAACAGGAAATCCAAATGTTTTATCAGAAATTAAGATGTAGAAATTGGTGTAGAAAACACTGGAAGTGATCTGCCTTTATACAGATGTGTTATGTGAAAAGTGGCACCCCAAAGAGATTAAACATAATTTTGTAGTGACTGACTGTTTATATCTAGTAATATTACAAAAGTGTAGAATTCAAACATACCTAAAGTTTATACAGTAGAAGTCCTCAGTGTGCTGAAACAATAAATTTATATTACTGGATCATAATTCTTGAGTCATTAATTTTAATTTCACTGTAATGTTGCAGCTGGAACTGATTTTTATTACTTACATACGCAGCTTTATCCATAATAATAGTCATATTTCAGGGTGTCTTTGGAGTCTATGAAGCTCACATGCAGAGACAATACTGCAAATGTCACTTTAGTGTGATGCCCATCAGCGCTATAATTAACAGGCAGAGCTAGCAGTGAGCTGATAACAAGCATTCAAGAACTACAGAAACATTACACAACAGCAGCTTTGCACTGGCTGTTATGAAACTCAGATTTACTAGATTTTTTATGATAAGAGCATTGACTATTCACAATGATACTGACTGGCAAAGCAAGAGTATTGTATCATTAACATTTAATAACAGGCTAATGTGCATTTAGGTGATTTATTTAGTGACATAAATTAGCAATTGAAAAATATATATATATAAAAAACTGACACAACTAAATCAAACATATTTATCTTGTTGTGGACATGCAGGTCCTCTATAATCCACCAACTGCTTTTTATATTACCGTACACTGCAGACTTGAAAATCATGCATCCATTTTTGCAGTGCATAGATTTCTGCACCCTCCAAAACCTTCCTTATATGATCTTTTTTTTTTTTTAGCTACTTCTCCCTGGTAAATTCTGTGTGTGTGTGTGTGTGTGTGTGTGTGTGTGTGTGTGGTACCCCCAGTGCACCAGGTGGCTGAGAAGGTTGAGGCGTTGGGTGCTCTCTCCATGAAGACCAGACGTGTGCTGAAGGGTCACGGGAACAAGGTGTTGTGTATGGACTGGTGCAAAGACAAACGTCGCATGGTCAGCTCATCACAGGTACACACCTGCTCTCTCTCTCTCTCTCACACACACACACACACACACATACACACACACACACACACACACACACACACTATATAGTTTTGTAATATTTGTGTTTGTTGTTTTCTTGTTGTCATTTCTCTATACTAGGATGGAAAAGTGATTGTCTGGGATGCATTCACCCTTAATAAGGTGAGTAATGTGTTCTTTGGTTTTTTTTGTATATGTAAAAGTTTGTTTCAGTAAAAAAAACAAAGGAAAAATATTTTTTTCTTACTAGAGCCACAGTTCTAATTTAAAACATGTTGGAAAATCAAATCTGTAGTGGACATACAGACTGTGAACTGTTAGTATATTTATTATGTCACCTCTGACATGTTGCTGCCCTTTTACCAACGTCCCTGCAAATTTACAGACAGGAAATGAGGCACATTTTGGTTGCCAGTTTAGCTCACCTGGCTATGCAGGTGAGTATATGCCACATGCCTCACTGCAGCAGTGCGGGTTCAGTTCTGACCCAGAGCCCTTTGTTGTGTGTCTCTCCCCATCTTCCTGCCTGAAAAACCTTCACTGTTCTATCAAATGAAGGTAAAATTGCCCAAAAAAATAATGTTTAAAAAATGGAAATGAGGGCCTGTAAGATATGACAGTTTGCTGCTGTGAATCTTTTTCATTCTGAAAGTCCAGGTGTTATCTCTACTGTCACAGGAGCACATACACTGAGTGAAAGCCTGTTTCAGACTTTATTTTTTTTCCACTATAGGCTATCTCAAGTTGCAGCAAAAAACATTTACATGCATTTTGTCCCTACCCGGGTAAAAGTAATTCAGCAGAGGCAAGGGTCTGTTAACCTCCACCCCCCTGCAGATCTCACCCAGAGTGAGCATCCACTAAATTTATGATCCGACAGGTCCTCTCAACTCTGATTATAACCAGCATTTTCTATGTGGTCAACAACACTGACAAAATGTGATCAGTTTGGCCAGATGAGGGTCAGGAGCATCAGTTTGTGAGTTGATTGTAGTCTTAAAGGAACAGTTCAATCCACAATCAGATTTATTTATTTTTCATTCAGTAGTACAAAAAATCGCTGAGTTGTGTGTTACTTACGGTTACAGTACGATTATTACTATTATACTATGTTTTCTGTCTCAATCCTGCTTTATAACTCAATAATTTTCCACAACATAAAAAAAGATTAATACTGTGTCGCTGTCCCAAAGAAGGAGAAAATGTGTCTTTAGGGAAGATAAATGAATGGGCCTCCTCTTCCCGGTAGCCCCATATAACCTCACACACTTGTCGACTCTGTTATATAAGGCTGAGTGTTTTTTCCTCTTCCTTTGAATGCTCAGATGCACATTTTTGCTACCATATGTGCTGGTGTTGAGGGGGTGAGTGGGTCATCTAATTTTCTCAGAGAGAGAGAAAGAGGACTTCACACAAGCACATGAAATATACCTTAAAATATTATCTATCCATCTGTCCCTTGTAATCACTCTGTGTATGTGTGTATGCTTAAGTGATAGCCAGGATTCAGCCTGTTTTAACTGGTGTGCCACTTGATGGAGCAGGCATAAGCACACAGAACATAATCCCCATTAATACACACCCCATCCAGATTAAACTGCAGCTGTGTGCGAGCTATCTGCCTGTTTTTGTGTGAAAAAAGAAGGTTAAAAAATATATTTTCTTAACCATAATAAATATTTTGTGTCTCTGCGTATGTGTGTTTATGCTGTTCTCTATTTCCTGCAGGAGCATGGGGTGCCCCTGCCGTGCACGTGGGTGCTGGCGTGTGCTTATGCTCCCTCGGGCTGTGCTATAGCATGTGGGTAGGTGCAAATATCTTTATGTTTGTTTAATCATAAATGGTTATTGGTGACTACTCTGTCACCCTAACTGGTGTGAAACACATTACTGAACATTTGCCTCCTCCAAAAGTGGGCTGGATAACAAGTGCTCAGTGGTCCCCCTGTCTCTGGACAAAAATGAGAACTTGGCTGCAAAGAAGAAGTCGGTTGCCATGCACACCAACTACGTATCAGGCTGCACCTTCACCACCTCTGACATGCAGGTGAGCGACACACTAGCTGGTGAAGCTTGGAGAGGACTTGGTCCTCCTGGCCCAATCCAGGCTTCTCAACAGGCCAATAGCTGTCCATGGTAACATATTTAGTGCAACAAGGGAATTTTTTTTTTATTTTTTAGTTTGAGCCATAATAGCAGAATAAACCTTTCTAATATGGACGAGTACAGCTGGTGTCAAAAAAATGTAAACATCACCTTGCTAATGCTTTTAAAAAAAAGAAAAGACAACTACTAACCAACTAGAGACAGATTACAAAAACTAGCATATCTTAAAGACGTCATAGTAACATTATCCTGACAGAGCACTTTCCTCTCACACTGCAGGCTTACTGGTCATTCCTAGAGTTTCTAAAAGTAGAATGGGAACCAGAGTCTTCTGCTATCAGACCCCCCTCCTGTGGAACCAGCTCCCAATTGGAATTTGGGAAAGACGCCCTCTTTATTTTTAAGATTAGGCTTAAAACGTTCTTTTTTGATAACATTTATAGCTAGAGCTGGATCAGGTAACCCTGAATCATCCCTTAGTTATGTTGCTGTAGGTTTGGGCTGCCGGCGAGCTGCCCACGATGCACTGAGCATTTCTCCTTCACTCACCTCTCTTCACTCCCTGTGTATTTATACACCACTGCTGAATTTAATCAGTGTCTAGCACCTCTCTCTCATTGTGTGTTTTTGTCCTTTTCTCTCTCTGCTCTCTTCTCTTTCCCCTCACCCCCAACCAGTTGCAGCAGTTGCCTGCCCCTCCCTGGGCCTGGTTCTGCCAGAGGTCTCTTCCTGTTAATAGAGAGTTTTTCCTTCCCACTGGCATCAAGTGCTTGCTCATAGAAAAATTAAACACACCAAAATTAATATAAAAAACATAACATAACACTGATTTTAGTGGTTGCATTTACTCAATACAACACCATCAAGCTGCTCACCGTATGTAGATTTCCCTTCCACTGCCATCCCTCATCCATCACATCTAATCATACCACTGTTTCTAGGAATAGTGGAAGTTATCTTCTTCATTCTTCATTTAAATACTGGCTTCCAATGTTGAAAGTTGGGGGTATTTTCCTTTAACTTATTTACATTTTAATCATAAAATATATTTCAAATTCTGTATCCTCCAACATGAAATACGGTTAGGAGGAGAACAGAATCAAAAAGAGAACATGAAGGAGACAACCTGAGATATATTTGATGTTAATAATTTACTTTACTCTGGCCCTCAGTGAAGCAGAGGAACACAGTGAGGTGGGAGATAAGATGAGGGCAGGGGAGGAGAGGAGAAAGGAGATGGATGGCAGGGGCCAGAAAGAGACGAGGGAGTATGATCCTCTCTCATGGGTGTATTAATAGATACTGAGTGGCTTTTATCTAAGAAAGAGTGGAGCATAGTGGCCTGAGGGGAGAGCATTTAAGACAAAAATACACGCATGCATGTTGTCTTCTTGTCTGTCTTTTTTTTTCTCTCTTCAACACACTGTCACGCATGCCAATCATTACATTTTTGAAGTTTCTGCTCTTTTTACTGCAGCAGTAGATGAGAGATTCAGTTGAGCAGCTTTTAAATCCCTTAAAGTCAAGATTACATACTTTGTATAGTATCTGTGTGTGTGTGTGTGTGTGTGTGTGTGTGTGTGTGTGATGTAGAGAGAGAGAGAGAGAGAGAGAGAGCTCTGGTTTTCAGCTGATGCATTTTAACATACCTGCTCTTGTGATGTGGTTTCACTGAGTAATAATGAACCCACCATGGAAATTTTAAGGTCAGGCAGGTGGTAAGCAAAGTCAGACTAATGCAAAGGTTCTCCGTCAGATTGCTGAGGTTTCCATCTGTGTGTGTGAGTAATTACAGCTTACTGATAATTACATTCATGTTAAAACTGGAGCTACCTCTCAGTGCAGGCAGGATGTGTGGTGTGTTTTGTGCCTGGGGTCATCCAACGGGAGCTCTCTAATCCACCAGCTGGCAGGGACCTCTGATGTCTGCATGTGTCTCTAAGTGCCCATAATCTGTTTTGATAGAGGATTTGTTGACATTTTGTCTGCTTCTTTGTATATACATACATAGCGAGAGCTTCTATGACAGCAGGGATGTGCATGCTTCTTCCTCATGTTACATAAGAACCTGCCTAATAAAGAGGAAAGGTCCCCCCTTTAGTTAAGATTTCCTGGTAAACTAATTAACAACCCTCCCAAAACTTATTCCAGTTTTCTATAAAAGCAATATGAGGAATAAAACAAGCCAAACTACTTAATTTTTTAAAGTGCTTTATTCTACTAAAATTGCATATTAAACAGGAACACATTGTCTAGTTTATTCTTGTCTGTTTCATTTCTCTGTAATTTTTTAAAATTGAGAAATGAAACCAAAGCCAGCAACCAAAACCATTTTCAGAGAAGAGGAAAAAATGCAAAAACTATAACCACTAATCACATGTCCCGTGTGGGTGTTTGGGCCAAAGAATCGTTCAGTTCTCTAGAATTAATTGAGGGTCAAAGTTAACAGTCATGTGAAAATGGAAGTTTACACGTTTCCCTCTAGAGCAATAAAGTATTTCTGATTCATGATGATTCAGTAGTTTGTAGAACCACCTTTAGCAGAAAACAAATTGAAGTGATCATTTTCTGTATAACCTCTTCCATCGGCCTTTCTCATCGTGTGGAGTAATTTTTATTCGCTCTTCTTCACAGTGTTGCTTCAGTTCATTGAGGTTTGTGAGCATTCGTTAAGGTCCGGCCACAGCATCTGAATCAGACTGAGGTCTGGACTTTTGACTGGGCCACTGCAACACCTTGATTCTTTTCTTTTTCAGCTATTCTGTTGTAGATTTGTTGGTGTGTTTGGGATCATTGTCCTGTTGCATGACACAATTTAGTCCAAGCTTTAGCTGTCAGAGAGATGGTCTCACATTTGACATTTAAGTCCAATCAGTGTGGGCTTTCTAAACTGTTTTAGTATTTCTAAGCTTGTTGACTTTAGAGTCTCATCTCTGCTGTTTGTGGATGATGTGGTCCTGTAGGCTTCATCAGCTGGTAATCCCCAGCTCACACTGGAGCAGTTTGCAGTGTGAGGCAGCAGGTATGAGAATTCGCACCTCGAGGTCTGAGGCCATGGTTCTCAGCCGGAAAAGGGTGGCGTGCCTACTCCGGGTCAGGGATAAGTTGCTGCCACAAATGGAGGAGTTTAAATATCTTGGGGTCTTATTCATGAGTGAGGAAAGAGGGAAGTGGGAGATTGACAGACAGCTTTGGATTGCAGCTGCAGTGATGTGGATGCTGTACAGGTCAGTCATGGTGAAAGAGAGCGGAGTGTAAAAATGAAGCTGTTGATTTACCGGTCAGTCTGCGTCCCTACCCTCACAGGATTGATTGATGGATGGATGCAGTTTGTATTTGTTCCTTTTTCCATAAAAGGGATTAAAAACAATAATCAGTGACACAAGAACATTTTAGCATATCTCTCATAGGTAAAAGGAAACACTGTAGGTATGACAGACACAATGTGAGCAATTAAAAAAAGTATTCCTGCATAAAATATGTAATGTGTCGTTTTATTTGCTAAAATAGCTTGGTTGTTTACGGGTTAAGAGAACAGTCTGAGTGTTAAAATGTTGTAAAATATAAGTAACATACTCATGTTCAATACCTTTGAGTGCGTGCCCTTGCTCTTATATTCATGTGTGTGGTTACATTTGTGTTTCCTAGATCCTGACCTCCAGTGGCGACGGCACATGTGCACTGTGGGATGTGGAGAGTGGGCAGCTGCTGCAGAGTTTCCACGGTCACACAGCTGATGTCCTGTCCCTAGACCTCGCCCCATCTGAGACTGGAAACACTTTTGTCTCTGGGGTGAGAGAGAGAGAGAGAGAGAGAGAGAGGGTGGTAGTCTGTGAGATTCATGTGGTTGTGGGGAAACCCTGTAATTCACTTCTTTGGATTTAGTTTTCATTGAGCTATGATGAAGAAACTGGAATTTTACTGGAGAGCAACAGTTGTGTTGTTTGTGTGTGTGTGTGTGTGTGTGTGTGTGTGTGTGTGTGTGTGTGTGTGTGTGTGTTATCAGGGCTGTGATATGAAGGCCAATGTGTGGGACATGCGATCTGGACAGAACATTCAATCTTTTGAGAGCCACGAGTCCGACGTCAACTGTGTGAAGTGGGTCCAGCTCTAAAGTGCACCACATTTTTCTTATTTCACATTGAAACAAGCTAAAACTGGATAATTTCTTTGACAGAGATTAAAACTGTAGCCAAAGGGGAGTGAATAGAATAAATTCTACCCCAGATAATCTGAATCCATGTAGAACAAAGGCACATATGTTCGCACATTTCCCAGACATCAGTGAAGACAGCTGCTGCCTTTTAATGTTTTTTGAATGTTTACCAATTGAGAAAAATAAAAGCTGTAGTGCCTTTGATGTAAATTAGATGTTGACAGTATGAGTCTGTCTGAATGTTAAACCAAAGAAGCTAAACAAAATTTTTTTATTTCTTTTGATGTTTTTTAAAAAAAAAAAAAACCTCAGTAAATATCTATTTAAAAAAAAAGAGCATAAACATCTTTTTTTAAAATATAGATATTTACTGAATGTGTCGGAAAAAGGAGAGTGTAGATAAACCAACACATTTTACATTTAGAAGATTTGTTTGTCTTCAGTAGTTCAGACTCTGAGCTCTGTGATCCAGTTCAAGCAGCAAAATTCTGCTTTTGTCCATCTGCACCCAGGTACTACCCCAGTGGAGATGCATTTGCCTCTGCTTCTGATGATGCTACGGTGAGTCGTGTCATGTGACTTGCTCATCTGTTTGTTTTGATGGGTCTGCTGCTCATGTCCATATGTGCCATCAGTGATACGACCTAAATGACTGTCTCAGTGCCTGCATGGAGACATAATATTAATTTACTGTGCTCGCTCTGAATTCTCTTTGAAACATTATTTAGTGTTGGGGTGAACTCTGTGATTCATTTTTTTCTTATTGAGACATTTATAACAAGAATATTAGTTTTATTTATTAAAAGCACCTCTAAAAAAACAAAGCTACAGAGTTGATGTTCACAAGGTAAACCGACATTAAGTGTAAAAAGCAAGAAAAAAGAGCGCAAACCTCTGCCAAGGCAGTGCACTCTGTGAGCAGTATTTACTTTTAAGGTACAGTATTGTATTTTGTATACATTCATTTAGTTTTCTTTGTTCTTTTAAAATGTACTTTAAGAAGTTTGAAGTGCAGTAAAAACAAGTGCAAAATGCAGGCTTTTGTTATTTGCCCCGTTGAAACCCGTTTTAATATACTTGACATAAGTAGGAGTATAATTATTTTTTATTTATGTGGATTTATTCTCGTTCTCCTGACAATACTTTCTTTAAAGATGTAATGCATTTTGGGGTCAACTTGAAAGAAAGGCAGATGTGAGGTGTAAAATTGAGATCAGAGGTCAAATGTGACATGAGAGTTGGATGCAAACTATAACCAGAATTCTTTACTCAAATGTTGCCAATACAAACAAAGACAGTAGAATTTTAAGCATAATTTTACTGTGGCACTTTCTATATGTTGACAGTGCACACTGCACTTGTAAGAATCAAGCCTTGTAACTTAGAAACAATCGTTTCCTTAGTAACTTATAAGGCTTTTTGTCAGATTTCACATGGATTGTTAACATGACCCCACTTTACATGCTTACAGAGTTTTCTCAGAATTAATTAAAAACTTTTCAAGCTATCGTGTTTCCTGACCGAATGACGTGCACTCATGCAAAAGCTACCAAAAACATAATCTCCATGGTGGAGGTAATGAAGATAAAAATTAAAATTAAAATAGAGGGTTAGGGTTAAAAAACAACCAAAAAAACAGAAACATGCAAAATGCAGAATGTCAGTACAGAAAAATCAATAAGAGAATAAAAGCAATAAAAACAATGAGATGTTGATGACAGCACAAAAATATTATATTTTAGATAGTTTTTAATTGCATGTTATCAACCTCAAAAGAATGTAGTGCTCATTCCAGATCTCCGAGGTTTGAAAAGCTTAGTAAATATTAACAAGTATAATAATAGCTTTATTAATCTTAATAAGGCATGTTTTAGCTACAAAAAAACATAGGTAACTTTTAAAGAGCACGGTGGTCATGAGTGTTTTACAGTCCAACAACAGATGTGTTTATGATTTTATTATCAGGACTTATTTAGTCTTATTAACATATAAAGTCCTTATTACCCATTTCCAAAGACTTATTGAAAAGACCTTAATATAAAGCCCTATTATAATAAGTAAAATCATCTCTAAAACAAAAAGGGAGACAAGCTAGGAGTGGGATGAAATGGTTTCTGTTTAAACAAGAAGCCTGAGAGCCTTCACGTTTATGGAAGAAAGTAGGACTGGATCTGATCTGTCACACATTCCTGCCAGTAGGTTTTACATTAGCAGACAGGGGACCGAGACAAAGGGAAAAACAAAGTAGTAGGTAAATTTTCCTTCAGTGTTTTTTTTTTTTTTTTTGGCAGAAATGCCTTTAAGCAGAAAGGATTTCAGAAGTCAGGTGAGGTAATAATAAAGTGCAACAAGGTCAGTGTCAGGAGCAGACTGTGCTCTGTTAATGGATCATTTTTCCCCTGGGAGACTGTGGTTATTGTCTACAAACAATAGTCATTCTTGAGACTATTTTTTAGACTTAGCTGAAATTTTTATTTCCTTTTGTTCAGTTTACAGTTGCATTTTGAAGCAGTTTTGGCAACAAAAGGGCCATGGGATAAAGGAGACCTTTTTACAAATGTTAGATATGTGTAAAACTTTTTTTTTTTTTGGCAAAAATCCCTGCTCTTCATGTGTGAAAAATTACTAATGTTGACTCGTCTGCAGACAAGCATCAGTTTTATTTTTAGGTTAAGTTTTCATTATTTGTAATGTGATCAGTCACATCAATCATAGTGTTGCAGGAACAACGCCAACATGGGTGACTTAGCTTTAAGAGCAACCTCAGTCTTGTTGCTATGATTTACTCTGATAATGTGAACTGTAGGCCATATTGGAATATATTGGAATAATCACTATGTGCTGTGTTTTTTATATCCATGTGGTCGTATGTTTCCTGGTTTTCCTCAGTGTCGTTTCTACGACTTGAGAGCTGACCGTGAAGTCGCCGTCTACCAGAAGGACAGCATCATATTTGGCGCTTCCACTTGTGACTTCTCTTTGAGCGGTGAGAAGTTGATTGAGCACTTTTTGAATTGCTGTAAGAATGGGTTCAGTACATTTAGGCTTGAGAAAGTGTTAAATGCCACTCTTTGGTTCTCCGTTCTGTCTTAAATATACACTTAAAACTTAATTGTTTGATTGATTGAACTTTATTGTCATTGTACACAAGTATACAACGAAATTGCCGTTCCAGAACACTCATCCAAGAGAAGACAAACAAAACAAACAAGGGGAGATAGGTGAACTGTGGTATTGCTGCCCCCTCCTGGAGGTGCTGCCATTAAAGAGACGGAAACAATAAAGAAAAACATATAAGGATGAGTGAGGGAAAAAAAAATCATCTTATACTTTGTATACATATAAACATACATATAAGTTTACAAAAACCTCTGCGATAGTGCAGGAAACATGGCATATAGCATGGGAGCAGTAGGGTGGGGAGGGGCAGGGATGGAAGGGAGCCAGCGGAGGCGAGAGGGGGGTGTCGGGCTACTGTGGGGCTGACTCAAACTCCCCTCCTCGGCTAACAGTTCTGATAAGAGGTGGAAAAATGTTCATCAGCAGCTAGGTCAAGGGAGATCAGTCCAACACAGATCAGAAGAAGACAGGACGGCGGGGGCGTAGAGCATCTGTTTACAAAACATCCAGGAGAAGACTGAGATAAGGCAGTCCAAGGCTGCCAGGGAGCCAAATTTCTGATTCTATGACTTGTTTTGGAACAGGCTGTACTGATTAATTTGTTGGCAGCCTTTATTCTTTCTGGTATCTCTCAGTGGCAAAAAAAAAAATCCAATCCAATCATCCAAATCCTCTTCTTCAATTCTTTGCCGTGCAGAAACAGGTACCTCTCCAAGATCTAATCCCTCCAATCAGCTCCAGGTATACTGAGTCTGAGTTTGAGTCTGTACCTTTCTGCATAACCCGTCATAAGCAGCCTTACCACGGCCCAACAGCTGCCCAGACTTCCTGAATTGTAGCGACAAGTCAGGTGTCTCCAGGTCCAATTCGGAGAAATCCTAGTGTCAGTAAGCCGAATGTGTATGCCCTTCATCGACAGTACAGCCAGGCATGTCATCTTCCACCCACACGGGAATCCATAACATAACCAGCCGGGAATGTCAATTGGATAAGAGGGAATAGGGTTCTCCTTTCCCCTATCTCCCCATGGTGAAAATTTGATCAAAATAATGGCGTTGAGAGACCAGCTGACCAGATCCATAATTATAATTTCTAGTTCAGAAGCTTTGTGAAAGAGAGGCTCTAAGCAGCAAAGCAGGATAAAAAGTAAGGGCTGGGGAGAGAAGAAAAGTCTCCACTGAGGAGCTGAAGAAAAAAAAAGAAAATTTTACCGTATTCAATATAAACAAAATAATTGTTAATAAATATTTGATCATCATTAAGAATTTCACCTGATACTTTGTGAGTGTCTGCTTCCCCTTTTTCCAAAATTTACCACTTCCTCTTTATATCTTTGCCCACTCCTTCTCCTTTCTCTTCCTCCAGGCCGCCTGCTCTTTGCTGGTTATAATGACTACACTATCAATGTGTGGGATGTTCTGAAGGGAACTCGTGCTTCCATCTTGTTTGGTCATGAGAACCGTGTTAGCAGAGTGAGAGTGTCACCTGATGGCACAGCACTTGCCTCAGCTTCCTGGGATAGCACTTTACGGGTGAGCAGGAGTTTCCCTGAATGGGACCAAATTAAGATTTTTGTTTTATTTTGTATTTTTTTTCTGTGTCAGTCAAGTTCTAGTGAACAACCCATGAACAGCCTTGTCAAAGCCAATGGCTTGTAAAATGAAATTACAATGATTTTGTGAAGAAAAAAACTCTTTTGCCCTAAGAATTACTTTAATTCTTCGTGGCGCAGACTCAACAAGGTGCTGGAAACATTTCTCAGAATTTTTGGTCCACCTTGGCATGATTGCATCACAAAGTTGCTGCTGATTTGTCAGCTGCTCATCCATGATGTGGATCTCCCATTCCACCACATCCCAAAGGTGCTCTATTTGATTTGAGTTTTGTGACATGTGATGTTATCCTGCTGGAAGCAGTTATCAGGAGATGGGTTGGTTATAAAGGGATGGACATGGTCAGCAACCTACTGGTATTTAAGCATTGCTCAGTTGGTGCTAAGAGGCCCAAAGTGTGCCAGGAAAATATCCCCCACACCATTACACCAAACAGCAGCCTTTGATACAAGGCAGGATAGATTCATGCTTATGCCAGAGTCTGATGTAACCATCTGAACGTTGAAGCAGAAATCGAGACTCGGGCAACCTTTTTCCAGTTTTCTGTTGTCCAATTTTGGTGAGCCTGAGCGAATCATAGGCTCAGTTTCCTGTTCTTAGTTAACAGAAGTGGTTCCCGGTGTGATGTTCTGCTGCTGTAGCCCATCTGCATTCAGGGATGCTCTTCTGCATAACTTGGTTTAAACGAGTTGTTATTTAAGTTACTGTTGCCTTCCTATCAGCTCAAAGCAGCCTGGTTATTCTTCTCTGAACTCTGGCATCAACAGGGCATTTTCTCCCAGAGAACTGCCACTCACTGGATATTTTCTCTTTTTTGGACCACTCTCTGTAAATCCTAGAGATGGTTATGCAGGAAAATCCCAGTAGACCAGCAGTTTCTGAAATACTCAGACGAGCCTGTCTGGTACCAACAACCATGCCACGTTTAAAATCATCTTTCTTCCCCATTTTGATGCTTGGTTTGAACTTCAGCAGGTCATCTTACCTACATGCCCAAATGCACTGAGATGCTGCCATGTGATTGGGTTATTGGACATTTGTGTTAATGAGCAGTTGAATGGGTGTAACTAACAAAGTGGCTGGTGAGTGCATTTTGTGAACATAATCATAGAGATAGCCTGTGTAATTTTTTTTTTACTCTGTACTCCTATTTTTTATGCAGATTTGGGCCTAGAGTCTTGATCATGGCTGTTTCCAACAAAGGTAATGGTATTAGGTGGCCAACACTCCCAGGTCCCCGCCTGAAATATCAACACTGCATCAGGTGTGTGTTAAAGAAGCTTTTAGCCTGACAAACTCTCAGATGTCTCTGAATGAAAATATGTAATATCTATGGAGTGGACATTCATTTAAGCAGAAGTTTGTATTTCCAGTCTTTATTATTGTTAGATGTCTGATGACTGATGCTGTATAATTATGTGTTATTTTTAACAGTGTGTGAAATATGTATTTCTGTAAAGAGTCAAAATAACCTTTGGAAATCATCTGCATGATTAAACTTCCGTGTAACCCTACTATTAAACATATAGTGTATATTATTGTTATTTTCTTGGCATTTTGTTATAGTTGAAGTCATGATTAAGCATAGGAAGGCAATTTTAAATATAACCTCAGTTTTCTTATTTTAAAATACATAATTTATTGTGGGAAAAATAATGATTTTCAGTATTTTAATGTGTTTTGTAGTATGTATGCTACAATCACTTCTACCCTTCTGACACACGGTGTACTCTATATCCTTTTAATACACTCGTGTCTAACTGCACTCAGAAGATTCATATGCAGGCAGAGCTATAAAAAAGAAATGCCAGAACATATAAAGCTGACTTGATATGGCTTAACAAAATATACAGCAGCACGTAAAACGTTTAGTAAATCCTCTCATTTTAACTGATTGGGTCTCACAAGCTGCATTCAACTTCAGCCTCCGAGCACTCAGGATGACCTAGATTCAGTCCCAGTGGCTGAAATTTGCATTTCTCCTGTTCTGTGAAGAGGAGAGATGTAAATAAGCACAGATCTGACAAATCTTTCATTACAAGCTTGTAATTGGCTAAATCAGTGAAGCATTTAAACCCCTGAGTGATGTTAGAAGAGTTAGTAGGGAGAAAATGAGAGGGAGTAGTATGCTGTTAGAACACTACCATTTACTGACACTAGGGGGGTTTACACTGTATCCCAGAAGAAAGAGGACGGTCTGGCAATGAGAAGCTCAGTAACTGTGTGTGTGTGTGTGTGTGTGTGTGTGTGTGTGTGTGGGGGGGGGGGTGCTGTTGTTGCTGTTTAGTTGCTTTTTGTATAGTTTGTTTTGTTTTTAAGGAATGAATTATTTAAGAACAGTTCCAGAGAGATGGAGATATCTCTGCCCTGTGCCAAATATTACACTCACATTTTAAATGTTGGGGCAGGATTTTGTTTGAATTCTCAAATCGTGATGGACCATGCCAGTCATTTTTCATGTTCTATCACATTTACTACTACTCAAATATCAGTTTGTTTTTCATAGATTTTTTTTTTTTAATTAGTTTTTCTTCCATGTGACAGACATTTTGTGGTTGTCTAAAACAGAATCCAGAACAGTCAATGTTGTCTGCTTTAATTTTCTGCACCGCTTGGCTCTGGGGCTAAATAAAAAAGATTGCAGACTTGACATTTTTGTGACTAAGGTGACCAGATCCTAACAAACTAAAGGTGCAGCAGAGAGGATGTTAGAGTGGATCAAAGCAGGACATTACTAATGCCGACAGGGAATTCACTTGTATAACCAGATTTGACCAAAACAAATACCAAAGAAAATAATAAAAAACAATAAACATTAGACCAAAACAAATGTTAATTGTCTTATCAAATAAAAGGTACATCAGTGTTGGTGACTTTACATTTAAGTTACAGGTTTGGCATTGAAATGTGAAAGACAATTTTAATTTTAATACAATATTCCCAAGTCCCTTGCTAATTAAAAACAATAAGCGCATATGGAAGTTTTATTTATGATCTTATATGACAGTCTCACTGTTCAAACTTTTTGTCTGGTAGTTATCTTTGGTTTTCATTAGAGAAGTATTTATAAATCAATACATCCCTTTTTTGAGTCATGTTTCTCATGAGACTCCCATGCACTGACTTTTGTAAATTAGAGCCAATCAAATTGTGGGACACTGGTTCAATATGAGGGGCAGGGGGGAAACAGATGAAAAATAAGGTGCAGTATACATAAAGCGGGACAACTGATGACCCTAGCTGTTAGTGAGAAGTCAAATTATTATTTTCATGCACTATGGAGACAAAAGGTTATAACAATGGTTCTCTTTATGGTAGGAATACAGGAAGAGTTTGAAAAGGTCAACAATGACGTAAAGTGTACACAATTTGTGGAAAAAAGAACAAACATAAAAACGCACTTACCTGTTACTGTCCGTAGGTAGGCGTGCACCTGCAATAACCTTTGAATAGCATTTAGTTACAGTGTCATTTTATTCCCCTAGATGACGTATATATTCACGTATTGCCAAAAGTATTATAAAATCAGTAAATTGCTAGAAGATTACTGTGTACATAAAGGTATGTTATACCTGTTGTTATCAGTCATTTATCCCATATAGTGATATGTCCCTTGAGAGTTTACCCAAAATGCACTTTCTGATGTTTTCTCCAGTGAATGATCAGAAAACAGTTAAGACATCCAGGGCACCGGTGCCTGCTTTACTTCCTCCGTCATAAACATCAAATGTTTGCTGTTGAAATGATGATGCTTAAAGTTAATGAAATAAAAATAATAATTCTGGACACAAAAAAAAAAAAGAGCAGATTTTGGCATTAGACTGCGACACTCAGAGTGGCTGTAAAATTTATTTTAAATGTGTTTTTCAGCCCTTTGGATCTGATCTCCTGTGCTTGTCAGGAGGGCTCAATGCTGGAAAATATAAAATAGATTAAAAAACACAAAATTTTGACCCACCCCTTCAAAGGTATGTATCCATTAATGTTTTCATATTATTAAGGCAGGGCTGGACTGGGACAAAAAATTGGCCCTGGCATTTTTGGCTTAGACTGGCATTTCTGGCTTAGACTGGCCTGCAACTATGTCTTAAAAGTATTTGACACAGTCTTACTCTTGTTCAGTGTGGCCATAGATTTTGCTAATAATACTTTTTTACACTTAGTTTAGTAATGATTAAATTGCAGAGCTTTTACGTATCATTTAGCAGTTATTTCACCTGTTTGAGTGTTTTTAAAACATGCTTAACCACAGCATAGAAGCTACAAATTCAAAGTACTATGCAGCCTTTCAACACATCTTTAACCTACATATTCAATTCAATTCAATTCAATTTTATTTATATAGCGCCAAATCACAACAAACAGTCGCCTCAAGGCGCTTTGTATTGTGGGTAAAGACCCTACAATAACACAGAGAAAACCCAACAGTCAAAACGACCCCCTATGAGCAAGCACTTGGCGACGGTGGGAAGGAAAAACTCCCTTTTTACAGGAAGAAACCTCCAGCAGAACCAGGCTCAGGGAGGGGCAGTCATCTGCTGCGACCGGTTGGGGCTGAGTGGAGAGAGAAGGGACAAAAGACATGCTGTGGAAGAGAGCCAGAGATTAATAATAATGATTAAGTACAGAGTGAAGTATAAACAAGTAAATAAAGGTGAATGAGAAGAAACAGTGCATTATGGGACCCCCCTCAGCAGCCTAGGCCTATAGCAGCATAACTAAGGGGTGGTTCAGGGTTGTCTGATCCAGCCCTAACTATAAGCTTGATAATAAAGGAAAGTTTTAAGCCTAATTTTGAAAATAGAGAGAGTGTCTGTCTCCCGAATCCAAGCTGGGAGCTGGTTCCACAGATGAGGGGCCTGAAAGCTGAAGGCTCTGCCTCCCATTCTACTTTTAAGTATCCTAGGAACCACAAGTAAGCCAGCAGTCTGAGAACGAAGTGCTCTATTGGGGTGATACGGTACTATGAGGTCTTTGAGATAAGATGGGGCCTGATTATTCAAGACCTTGTATGTTAGGAGAATGATTTTAAATTCTATTCTGGAATTTTTAGGACAGCCTGATAATAATGAATTACAGTAGTCCAGCCTAGAAGTAATAAATGCATGGATTAACTTTTCAGCGTCAATCTGAGAAAGGATGTTTCTAATTTTATAAATATTGCGCAGATGTAAAAAAGCCGTCCTACATATCTGTTTAATATGTGCATTGAAGGACATATCCTGGTCAAAAATGACTCCAAGATTTCTCACAGTGTTACTGGAGGCCAAAGTAATGCCATCCAGAGTAAGTATCTGGTTTGACACTGTGCTTCTAAGATTTGTGGGGCCGAGTACAAGAACTTCAGTTTTATCTGAATTTAGTAGCAGGAAATTAGAGGTCATCCAGGCCTTTATGTCTTTAAGACATTCCTGCAGTTTAACTAACTGATGTGTGTCATCTGGCTTCATGGATAGATAAAGCTGAGTATCATCTGCATAACAATGGAAATTGATGCAATGCTTTCTAATAATACTGCCTAAGGGAAGCATGTACAATGTAAATAAAATTGGACCTAGCACAGAACCCTGTGGGACTCCATAATTAACCTTAGTGTGTGAAGACGACTCCCCATTTACATGAACAAATTGGAGTCTATTTGATAAATATGATTCAAACCACTGCAGTGCAGTACCTTTAATACCTATGGCATGCTCTAATCTCTGTAATAAAATGTTATGATCAACAGTATCAAAAGCTGCACTGAGGTCCAACAGGACAAGCACAGAGATGAGTCCACTGTCAGAGGCTGTAAGAAGATCATTTGTAACCTTCACTAATGCTGTTTCTGTACTGTGATGAATTCTGAAACCTGACTGAAACTCTTCAAATAAACCGTTCCTCTGCAGATGATCAGTTAGCTGTTTTACAACTACTCTTTCAAGGATTTTGGAGAGAAAAGGAAGGTTGGAGATTGGCCTATAATTAGCTAAGACAGCTGGGTCAAGTGATGGCTTTTTAAGTAGCGGTTTAATTACTGCCTATCTAAAATGCTATGATGTAGCCTAAATTTGAAAATGAGGGTGTTTATTTCCTTTATGGCTGCTTACAAGTCTTCTTCATACGGCTATTTATAGGTGTTTTTTTTTTTTTTTTAGAGGAAGCGTCGCAGCTGCCACCCAGCGGACTGGATGGAAACTGCTACAAGTCTTCTTTATACGGTTATTTAGAGGGTGTTTTTTTGTTTTTTAGAGGAAGCGTCGCGGCTGCCACCCAGCGGACTGGATGGAAACTGCTACAAGTCTTCTTTATACGGTTATTTAGAGGGTGTTTCTTTGTTTTTTAGAGGAAGCGTCGCGGCTGCCACCCAGCGGACTGGATGGAAACTGCTACAAGTCTTCTTTATATGGTTATTTAGAGGGTGTTTTTTTGTTTTTTAGAGGAAGCGTCGCGGCTGCCACCCAGCGGACTGGACGGAAACTGCTACAAGTCTTCTTTATACGGTTATTTAGAGGGTGTTTTTTTTGTTTTTTTTAGAGGAAGCGTCGCAGCTGCCACCCAGCGGACTGGACGGAAACTGCTACAAGTCTTCTTTATACGATTATTTAGAGGTTTTTTTGTTTTTTTTTTTAGAGGAAGCATCGCAGCTGGCACCCAACAGACTCGACGGAAACTGCTACAAGTCTTCTTTATCTTTTTATTTTTTTTAAATAAGCTTTATTTGTATTTGAGCATAATGAAGGTAAAAATTTGAATGGCTTCAATAGAATAAAAAAAAAAAACCAAGCGGATTCTGGGGTCATCATGTGGGAGACGCTGATTTTTTTTCATGGGGTGACCTTCCACTGTTTGGCTAGTCTGTGACCTCAAAACATTATTGATCTCTTTCTTATACGTCTCAGGTTTTTCTAAACAATGGTCAAAGATCAGTCATCTCCACATCCACATTATCACATATATCTCACAGCATCATGAGCTGTGTACCACAGTGGTACTGAGTCCAATGTTTTTTTGTCTCTGCTGTAGGAAGTGCAGCATCCAACCCTGATTAGGTAATATTTAATTAAGCTCAATTCAATTTTATTTATATAGCACCAAATCATAACAATAATCACCTCAAGGCACTTATGGGAATTGATTCTGCACTGTATCCCTGTGACTTACACCTTCCGTGAAACACATTAAAATTTGCATTTCAGATGGTTCAACTTATGTTCAGCTGTCAAAGAAAACATGCACTCTGGGGATCTGCAGGATAGGTCCCTCTGTCTGTATTTTTCACTTTCAGTGCTAGCCTACATAAAGGTTGTTATTAATTTATAGAGGGAATTGCCCAGGGGGGAAACACCAATGTAGATAGAGAGGCGGAAATGTAGGCTGGGAGAAAGGGGAGGACGAAGGACAAAAGTACAAAGGGTATTACCATGAAGTGAAAGTCCCTATAATTAAAAACCAGTTTACCATTAGTGCAACTATGAACACATTATCTGAATGTTTCACTTCCTCATGCTGTTCACTGATGTGGAACAAGAGACTGATGTCACTTTTTAGTGATAAAGGAGAATATCTGTAAACCACAAGCTCGTTCTCTTTGAAGAACTCGGTGAAACTCTGGTGCATAATTAGTCTCAATCTCTGCCATCACAATTACACCTAGATATTTACCTGGACCTTTTAAGCTGATAACAGAAAGTACTGCTGTGATTTTATTGTAAGGCCTATTCTGAAGGTGTTAAATCTTGCTTTTGACAACTGCCCCCCCCTCAAACAATTTTTAATATCAGATAAAGATAACCTGAGTAAATACAAAATGCAGTTTTTAAATGATGATTTCATTTATGGGGGAGCTATCAAGACCTACCTGGCCCCATGTGAGAAAGTAATTTCTGCTCCCTAAACCTATTAACTGGTTGTCCCACCCTTGGCAGCAAAACTGCAGTACAGTGTTTGCAATAACTGCCAATGAATCTTTCACATCACTGTGGAGGAGTTTCGGCCCACTCTTCTTTACAGAATTTTCTTTTAAGTGGATCTAATATTGTTGCGTAAACGCTTATACAGTGTAAGAATATAATCAATCTTTATCAGAGGGAGAGTGTGATTTTTAGGACACTCAAGCCTAACATTACCTGGCATAATGTTAGCTTATAACCAGCTGTTGTTCTAGCTGGCTCATTGTTAGGAGAATCTGCTGACAATAAGTAATTACGACGATATCCGGAATAAATAAGCATGTTTATGCATGTTTTCCTGTCAGAGCCCAGAGGTCGTGTTTGTAAATGAGAACTAGTTCTCAAACATTTTTACCTGGTAAAATAAGGGTTTTTAAAAAAAATAACTGCAGTTCAGGAGATGAGGCTTGAGGTGAGGGGAAGAGGAGGATGAAGTGAGAATGAGAGGAATGAGAGGAAAGAGAGAGAGGGAGAGCAGTGGTGGAGGAGGAGAAAGACATAATGAGAAAGGGAAGATGAAAATATACATACGCAAACGTTAAATGGTCATATCTAGTTGGAAAGAGGTATTTTTAATCTTTAAATAAAAAGTAACTTTGTCTTGCCATTTTTTAACATCTACAAATAAAAGTAATATATCCATTCAGATTTTGAAAGTTGCTTAAATTAATACAGTTTAAGTCTTATCTGAGTATTCAGTACGATCCCCTTTTTATATTCTAATCATCTCAATTCAGGAGTCTCTTTCTTTCATTTTCTGTACACTTATTTTTCCTATTCTGTTAAAACATTACTTTAAGTAAAAGCCCAGTGTTTTATGCACTCATTTTATAATTTTATTTATGTTCTTGGTAAACATAAAAATAAAATTCTGGCAGAAAGGCACCTTTCGTTACAACTAACCTGCCTAAAAATATGATTGAAGGCTAAGTTTAGACTAGCATTTGTTTATTTTTTTGTTCGTGTTCTTCTTCTGGTTTTTCTGTGACGTTGTAGTTTTTCCATGAAATAAGTATAAAGTCATGGCAGAGAGGCGGAGTCAGGCATTTGTGCAGCAGCTGAAAGGAAGACGCGACTGTACCGAGGTTCTCCTTCCGCCGTCTGTATGTGCAGAGAGCAGTCTGATATCGCTGGGAGGGTAAGTCTTTGTTCAGTGATTTTAAGGAAAAAAGCGTGTATTTCACTAATTTGTGCCCTGTTAGACAGATATAGAAAAATATCCACACTGAGGTGTGGGTTTTTTCACGGTTTAAGCCGGCGTTTGCTGGTAGACGTGGCTGTCGTAGCTGAGCTCGCTCTCCGTCTCCGAGCGCTCCTTTGTGTCCTCCATTGCTCTGGTGACAAATCAGCGGTTAGTTAGCAAAGGTAAGGCCAGCAGACCGGCCAGCAGCTAACCGCCAGAGTAAACGGGTCACGTAAGGCGACCCTATTTTCAAACTACGCTGATCTGTATGTCTGCTTGTTACGCTTTAAAGTGGTCGTTGTTGCGCGTTGTCTTCAGCATCACTCTGAGCTCCGTTAACAGAAAACTAACGCTACAAGCAGCAGAACCCTCTAAGGAAACCCTCTGCTAACGCCACAGTTTCTCTGTTTCGCTTTACCGACGTCCTACACTGACAGACGCGTTTGACACCTGACGCGGAAACTGGAGCCGACTCACAGGTGATAGTGTTTGACTTTTACGGCTTTTTGTGTCAGATCAGAAAAAAACCCCGGTAAGTTGGCCGAAAACCGCTGCTGCTGCTGCAAAACCGAGGCAGATGAAACCAGAAATAGCGTCTGCTGTTAATTACACGATGGAGGTAACTGGAGGTTAAAGCTAAAGAAATTTGACAGAAAATCCAGAAGACTTGAACTATCAGAGTCCAGCTTTTGTCTTTGTAATTTTACACTGAAGTTTTATGAAGAGGCTGTAGACAGTTAACATGACTTTTACGAATGTCAGTGTTTTACTGTAATTTTTGGCAGTCTTATAAATAATTTTTTATGTTTAATGAATTAACCCAATTAAAAAAAAAAGGGTCCTGGTGGCTTTCCTTTGGTGGATGCTGGGCACCAGCACTTAGTTCTAAATGCAGGGAAAAAACCCTCACTGGGATTGCCAGTGTCATGTTTTCATTTTACAGATGAAGGGGTACTTTCAGGTAATCCCGTATTTCTCAGGGGGATTGCCACAGCATAGGAGATCACAGATGCCCTTCCTGACACAACCCTTCCAGTTATCTGAACTGTGGATTCCCCCACTGACACTGGCTGAATCAGTGCTCTTTCACTTGTAAGAAAAATGTGCGGCAGATGAACTCAAAATATAAGTTCATGGAGGTGGGGAGAGCTTATAGTTATAAAAGTTGCACAGGACCAAACACATAATTTTAGGAAGCAGTCAGCAGATTTATTAGTGATGAAAGCAGATGATCAACATTTGTTCTTTGTAGCACTTCAGTGTCTGGATTGTCTAAGCTCAGCAGGCTCTTTATGCATCCCCCCCCCTCTCTCTGGTAGAAAATGGTCCCTGGGCTGTGGAAAGAAACCCTGGGTTTGGCTGAGGACTACCTGTCCCTGTGCTGCACAAGTCCACATCAAGTCCCTCCACCTCCCAGCGAGTCAGCCGCTGCCATGAGACGTCTGGGCCAGGATATTGAGAGGCAGCACCAGGCTCGCTTTGACAACCTTGCTCAGACCTTCCTGAGGCATTGCGGGCCGGATCACTGCTCTAGCCTCAGGAAGGTGATGGAGGAGCTGGTGGGAGATGGACACTTGAACTGGGGGAGGGTTGTTTCCCTTTTTGCTTTTACTGGGGTGCTAGCCAGAAAGAGGCTGGAGCAGAAGCCAGGGCTGGACCCTGGGCAGCAGCGGGAACTGGGACAGGAGCCCATAAGCTGCAGGGAGCTGGCAGAGACCATAGCTGATTACCTGGGGGAAGAGAAGAAAGACTGGGTCTTGGACAATGATGGATGGGTAAGTGTGCCCTGAAGCTGAGTTTAACACTAAAACTGAAGACGAGATGTTTTCTGATTGTGTGAAGAGCAATAGTAAACTGAAAGTATTTTTTTGTGTGTTGTTGCTTTTGAATTCCTGCTGCTGGAAATCACCAAGTTTGATAGGATCACGTTTTTTTCCCTGGTAGATTTTATTTAGGTTTATTACCCAAACTAGGGCCCGGGACATTTCTTTTACATTCTACCTTGTTTATTACTTTGTTAGGCAACAAGATGAGTGTTGAGACTGCTGAGATTCTGGGAATTACTAAGTAAAAAGTGAAATGCTGGGAAATTTATGCCAAAACAATAAAACCTCAACAATGTAAAATAATGGCCAAGATCTAGCAATGACGGCTGGAAAAAGTTTGTTCATCTAGCCAAGAAATCAAAAAGATTTTAAAAGAAAAACAAAAGTGACTCAAAACATCTCGTGATGCATCCTAGGAAGGAAAAATATACTTAAAAAAAAAAAGTGAGGAAATGCGATCATGACTTAGCGGTGTTAAACCTGCTGGGAGGCTGCTTATTTACTGGAAAAACTTTAACTATAATGCCCTTTGGCTTAGTCCCAGAAGCCTCAACTGAACATCAGATGAATGCCGGCTTTTATGAATGGGCCTACCCAACACCCACGTAAACACACATACAGGCGTACACACACACAGACCCCTCCTTTCTTTGGCTGGCAGCTGGTTTCAACAGACACTCAGCCAGATGGACTTTTTGTAGTAGCAGTCAAAGCATGCATGTGTGTGTGTGTGTTTGTGCGCTGAGTTTGGCTTTAGCTGTATTGAAAGTTAGCGTGGTATGACTAGAAAAACAAGCAGCTGTCAGGCAGAGAGAACACCTGGAGCTGAGAGCAGGTGCACTCACTGGTCCGAATGTATATCTTCAGTCTGAAAACACAGAGATGCAGCTGCAGGACTCACCTTGTTTTCAATGCTGAAGAGTATATAGTATATATATATATATATATATATATATATAGTTAAACTAGGACAAAACTAACCCTTCATATTAGTACAGTTGAAATGGACTATAATTATCAGTTTAATTGGAAATAAATTGAAACAATGACATTCACTCAAAGAATTATTTTTTTGTTTTTAAATAATCCATTTTGAATACTTTAAACACTTAACTTACAGTCATGCAAACATCCCAAAGCCTCTGGGTTCTTATTCTAGTTTTCACATCTAGTTTGAATTTTTTGTGTAGTTTTAATCTACTATAATAATCCCTAAACATAATCAAGTGAAATGCAGACTCCTTTGTGTTTGTAGATGGTATAAAAGATGGATGAAGCTTCCAGATCCGACCACTAAACCAGTAACACAGTCATGTACGACGGAGTATTAGGGCCACATTGAGAAAATAATAAATAAAATAACTAAATTGTGCATTTTGAGAATAAAGTCAAAATTTGAGAAAAAAGTTGAAATACTTTTTTCGAGAAAAAAAGTCAAGGTCATCATTTCGAGTCAAATAACGGCCACAGCTGCTATACTCTCTACAAAATGCCTGGGGTAGATGAAACAACTTGATCAGCTGTCTTCAGGGTTCGACACATGGGAGGGCCGTCGCTTGCTCTCCATTCATTTCCTATGGAACTTGTGCAAAGCGGTTGTGGCCTCATCGCACAAGTTCCATAGGAAATGAATGGAGAGCGAGCGACGGCCCTCCCCATGTGTCGAGCCCCTTATTGTGTCTTGTGATTCTGCAAATCCCCTCTGTACTGCATGAAGGTGCAATCATCGATCATCCTTGCATCTGACCATTGCCAGTTTGTGTGGTTTTTCCTTCTGAGCTGATGCATCCTCATAGTTATCACTACATCGTGTTTGTGTACTAAAAGAGAAATAAGTTTCTTGTTACCAAAACCGATTTTAAAGTATAGTTTCACTAACTCATAATACAAGACAGTCTGGAAGTTATAGCAGACGTGGCAGGTGTTTGACTTAAATCTGCACATTTTGACTTTAAAATTTCAACTTTATTCTCAAAATACACAATTTAAAATTTTTTTTCTCAATGTGGCCCTAATACGCCTTCGTAGACATGCCTTAAACTGCATTATTGTTTTATTAATTTTTTTTACTGTAGAAGGCTCTTTTGGTCGTATAGCGTTTCAGGTCAGGTTGGAGTTAATTTAGTAAATTTTGGTCATTCAGAAAGGAGGGTAAATCTGGGGGGGCTCACAGGAGTGTAGTGTGTCAGTCAGATCTGCCCCTCGTTTGTTAGATGGTGAAAACGCTCAGCTCGAGGTTTCAGTTTAGGTTGGTTTATATAGCACCAGATCACAACAACAGTCGCTTTATGCTGTAAGTTAACAGGACTTCACAAACCTACCACCATCTTTTATATACAGTCTTTTTTTTTTGTCTAAATGTGTTGTATGTGCTGGTCTTTTATTTATTTATTTTAATCTAAAACAGTTTGGGAGGGGGGGTGCTGGAGGCAGCAGATAAATACTCAAAACTGAACACATTGTTTGTGTTTTCTTGTAGGACGGCTTCTGTAAGTACTCCCGCAGTGCCAGAGAGGTGAGCCAGGACTCCTCCATGAAGACCGCACTGTTTGCTGCAGCTGGCGTCGGCCTGGCTGGGCTTACTTTCCTTTTGGTGCGCTAGCTGGCCTTCTCCACCCTTAATGTGTCCTCATGCTTTCAACTTACTCGGCACAGTTACTGTATGTAGACATGTGATATCTGACCACTGTGCTGCAAAATGGGCCTTCTAAAGTATCAGGGTTGTCACGAGAGGTTAAATGAATGTTTGCACAAACTAAGAGCCCCCCGCCTCTCTTTCTCACACACACACATATTGAAACTGACATTGTGTCACTTCCCCCTAAAGATTGTAAAACATTGGAGGGACATCAGTTAGCATATCTCAACTTCATCAAACAGCTTTTTCATGGTCCGTGGTGCAACGAAAAGGATCAGATGTTGGATTTTTAAAAATGATCAGCTGCCTTTTTTTTTTCCTTATTAAATGGATGAGTTTACCTGAGTTATCATTGTGGCATAGACATACTAGTGTACAATTTATAAATTAATATATTGATATATAATATTAAAGTAGTAAACCAGTGGCCCTTTTCTAACAGCAGCAGTCGGCTATTTGTCCTGCATTCATGTGAACATTGTAATTTTTTTTTTTTTTAAACAATGTCACAGAGCTGCGCTTTACAGTGACCATCCAACGGTGCTAAAAAATTCACCAAAAACCAGGGACCAATATAATCAGTCATTACTCTTAGAACAAACTGATTATAGCACTCCATCCCTCCAAATTCTATTTTTACATTTTGTTTTATTTATTTGACTTTTTTAATAAAATAAACTGTGGACTACCTGATTCTTTCCTGTAGTTTTGTTTTCCCATGAAGTTCTACACAGCAGGAACAGGAATGTGATGAGGAAATGTAAATGACTGTCCCTCCTTTTATGTGCAGACACATTTTCATAAATAAGATATGTCCTTCTGTCTCTCGCACTCCTCCAGTTACACAAAAAGGGTTCACAAAACAAAGACGCTCAAACCTGGATCAGTAATCCTGTTTTGTAGTACACTGCTCTCAGTATGGAGACACCCACAAAAATAATGGGTTTTAGTACAAAAAAAAAGCATTTTAATACTAAAACAAGTTAACAAAATTCCACAAGTGTCTACACTTCTTTGGATTGTTAGGATAGATGTAACAGTAGCATTCTGATGGACAGCAGTTTTTAATAAGTTAAAAAACTGAAGTTTTGAAAGGATATTTTGACAGCATAAATAATCACCAGATTATTTATGCAGATATACAGTTGATTGAAATCCCCTATTGATCATATATAAAGACCAGAAAAAGGCGTTATTTCTTTATGTATGAAATTTGTCAGCTTATAAATTAAGATGTATGAAACTTTTGCTGTATAAAACAAGAGGCTCCTTAAATGCCACATTCTGTTCAGAGTGGATCCTCTGGGCAGTAAGTGCTGCTTTTATTGCTCCCAAACGAGGAAGGAAGCAGCAGTTTGCGGATAATCAGATTTATTAATCATTTGCAGGAAATTGCATTGCCAGCTACAGCTTTCCTTGCTTCATCTGTTCATACAACGCAATCGGCACATCCACCGTCTTCGAATCACTGTGAACTCACGAAGATGATCTGTGATGAGGCTTAAATGTAATTTGCCAAAAAGTGTTTGGTGAAAAAAGTTATTCATAAATTAAGCAGATAAACATCTGGAGATGACTACAGGTGTGGTATCAGGAAGCTGTGGCTGTGAAAACGACGCGAAAGGAGCGCTCAGTGTAAAACAAAGCCTGCAGAGATCTGGCAGGAACTTTAAAGGCATGTCTAGTGGAAACGGGGCCTGAATTTTCATATTAAAGTTTATTCGTACAGCATTTGTGCATAATAAACACTGGCAGCAAAACAAAAAAAAATTAAATGAAGATTCAGACCCACAAAAAGCATAAATTAGAATATCAATTTAAAATAGGCAAGTACATCAGGAATAAATGTAGTGTCATCAGTGATGGATGGAGAGTAAATATAAGGCTGAATAAAATCTGACAAAGCAAGTATCTCAATAAGGGGAAAAACTACAGAGAAACTCATTTAAATGCAAACAAGGTAAAAGTTTTAATAAAGTAAGACAAAGTTAGAAAAGGGGCACCTGTGGCTCAGATGTAAAGCACGGCATCTTCAGCTCCTTGATAATGTGGGTGAAGGTGGCTTGTTGTCTAAAAAAAACCACTTTCAGTGCAAGTTGACAATTCTGTGCAATCTGTTTACGATAATGCTGGGAGTAACTGTGATAACCTGGCCAAAATCGCAAATCTGTTGCCATCTACATACACTGACATTTAACTACTTACATTCAGAGTTGAGGCAGAACCTCATAGATTTAAAACAGAAATTCATGCACAAATAGTGACGTAGTTGCTGCAAGATGCAATTTAACTGCAAAAGGACAGCAGTCAGCAACTCTGATACTTATAATTGATCACTGAATCAAAAAAAAGAAAAAAAAACTTCAGTGCAGTCTGAAGTCGTGCACTGATTTTTCCCACCCCTGATGTTTATTAGATGGAAACAGTCACAGCAGAGAGACAACCTTCTGTCTTTATTTAATGTGTCTCAGGGGTAACTGTAGCGCACACACTCTCCATTCTGTGGTAATAATTTGTGTCAAAATTGTAATGCCGACTGCAACAAAAGTAATACCAGGTGAGAGGGGACAGCTTCTGGATGGTGTATAAATTGTGGATGTAGAGGGAAAGGTCCAGCCAGCAAACAATCAGAACAATGGGCAGCCGGTGTAGAATCATTACAACTGGTGTAATATCTTCACCTTTCTTGGTTCTCTTAAGAAGTCTTACTGATCTTGAATAATTTGAAGTCTATAAATTGAGTTATAATTTTTTTGTTGTTAAAAAATGCTAAAAGCTCAGTATTAATTTTTTTGAAATAATCCTCAAAAGGTAGCAGCAGCATTTGGCTAACTTTGTTTAGATATTTCTTAAATGAAAGGTTTGTATAGAATGGCGTGCACAGGTTTCTGACAGCTGATTTAACATGAACTAACAAAGAGCCGAAGGACGATTGGATGATGGCACGCAGATTATCTGGACCAGTGATTTCAGTTTGATCTGAGTTCAGTTTTACAACTTTTAATTCGTGCCTCCTCGTCTCCTCTGTTCTCCTGCCTGTGACCTGGAAATCAATCCCAGTTTGTCATGAAAAATGTCTCCATTCCTTAAAGGCAGGAGGAGGAGATAGGAGGCTTTTCAGAAGTGCTATAATTAAGGTTGCACATGTGTTGCCTTAACCAAAGTATTTACCTTTGATGGTGCGGAGGAAGAACTGCAATTTAACAGGAAACCTCCAGCAGAACCAGACTCAGGCGGTGGCAGCCATCTGCTGCGACCTGTTGGCGGGAGAGGAGAAAGAGAAGACGGACGAGAGGTGCATCGAGGAGCACATAAGTGACCGGATCTAGTTGCGTTTCACTTGCTGAAGAAAAAACTAAAGGCAGCGAGACTCACAACCAAGCGCAGAGAGCTACAGCAAAGGCAAAGCATCAAAAAACAGAAAACCCATTCATCACTGGTGCTCACAGGTTCTTAAACATTGTTTGTGAGGCGAAGACAAGGACCACAGAGAAGACTTGTGGATGCAGTGAAGGAGGACATGCAGAGGGCTGGAGTGCCAGAAGAGGAAGCTAGGAACAGGCTGAGATGGAAGCAGCTGATTCGCTGTGGCGACCCCTAAAGGGAGCAGCAAGAAGAAGATGACTATTTTGATTTTGTCAATAAAAATAGTGGAGTGTATAAAATTTGTTGCAATTCCTCAGCTGTTACTGCAATATTCATGCATATTCATATATAACTGTACCCTATAAAATATAAAATAAAATGGACCAGTGCACATTTTGCAACAGTAATTTTAAATGAACCTTTAATATAAAAAATGGAAAACAAAATATAATAAAACAATAAGTAAGATAAGACCAAGTAGAATAGCTCTTTAAAGTTTGAGTTTTGTCGGGAACTACACAACATCAGCATCAGCAACATTAAAGAGTATTTTGCATGCAGTGCACACAGTAGTACACTTACATTTTTAGTAACTTTTAGGGTTTTATTGCACCATAAAGTGGGGTCCAAAGAGTCAAGACCACATTGAACATCAGTCACATTTTCATAAAAATCTAGAACTACTCAGAAAGTCTATTTCTTATTTTAACCTAGAAATATTCAACAGTTAAACTGAAATATCCTCAAACTGCCTCGCAGCATTCAGAGAATTCATCAGCTGTGTGTTAAATCAAATGTTCTGTTGATGTTAGTAAATCTGCCTCAAGATCTTAAAAAAAAAAAAGAAAAACATGCTTGCTGAGAATAAATATGTTCATGGGAAATATCAGAAGTAAGAGAAAATGTCAGGGGTCAAGTTCTTTTTCTAAACTGTGCAAGATTTTCTCAGTATCTAATCTGACGATTGAAGGGAACAGAGCACGGCCCCTGAAATGGTTTCGTGGGAACTGGAAACTGAACCAAATGTGACCACCTCGTCATGTGACAAATAAAGCTTTGTTGCAGTGAGAGACAGCAACTTCAGCACAGATAAGAGGATTCACCAAAACCAGTTCTTAGGAAGGGAAGCCATGCCAGAGGTTTGTGGTGGGCTGAGGCCAAAGTCACTGGCTGGCACATTTCTGGCTGAGCATTTCTGAGAAGATGACTGGTGGTGGGGGGGGGAGTTTCGACCTGCTGATGAAACCCTGCTGTTACCCTGGATACATAATAGAGGGAAGATCATGGGTAGATGTACCAAACCCAGAAATAAAGTTGTTTTGTTTTTTTACCCTTTTTGGAGCTGGACAGAATCAGCTGTATCCTGACTACAGAGGCAGAGTACTCCCTGACAGTTTGACCAGACTGAAATTATTTAACTACTAACTTTTGTTTTTCACTGTAGGGTCTTTAAAAAAAGAAAAAACCTAAAAACCTAACCTGACCTGATTCAGCTGATGTTTTTTTTTAGTACAATACCTTTAGTATATTTGTTGTAGCTGTATAAAATTTTACCTTCATACCATGAAAAAATTCTAAGTAACAGGTCCTCAAAATACATACAGATTTTGTGCTTTTTAATTTTATTTTTCCAGCATTTTGTAGCCATTATAACTTCATAAGTACAGCCAGTAGCCACATGACATTTTTAAGTATGAAAAACCACATTCAAGCTCTGTTAAAACTGCACCCAAATCAATTTTTTTGCAGAGTGAACCACTGAGTGGGAGTGAAAGTACAAAGCATTTGGGGAAAAAGTGCAACATACAAAAACCCTAACAGGACACAAGCCTGGGCCTCCTGGCTGTTATTCCAGGAAATTATGCCCCCATTTTACACATCTGTAAAATGGGTCTCCTGTCTGTCAGTGTTGGACGTAGGTGCAGCCAGAGTGTCTGAGTATGGACACTAAAGAACACCTTGTGTGAAATGGGGAGATGCAGGAGGTACCTGACAAAGCTGTGTTATATTACACACCCTAAGAACAACTGGTTGGCATGGCTCTCTAACACATTTGAGAGTGTGTATGATGACCTGACAAGTGGCTAGGATTTAATCTATGGCCAGACCTTTTTAGTGCGTGGCGCCCCAAGACCCCTCACCCCCTCAGGGGGCACTTCTAGTAGCCTTACTGTTGAAAGGATGTGGACCTTCCTTGCTCCAGTGGCCCACCGTAGCAGCACCTGGTGTGGTGCCTGATGGAATGAGTAGAAGTGGACCCTCCGGGGCTTTTCCCAGTCACCAACTCTAGCGAAGTGGCCAGAGCATGCATGGTGTGGGAACAGAGGCCTCTACAACACTTCAGAGGGTGGAGAAGGAATGCTCAGTGCATCATGGAAAGTCCCCCAGCAGCTTGAGTCTCTAGCAGCACAGCTAAGGGATGGTTCAGGGGCATTTGATCCAGCCCTAACAATAAGGTTTATCAAAAAGGAAACTTTGAGGCATGATCTTCAAATTAGAGCGCATTTCTGTTTCCTGAAACCAAACGGGGCCCCCTCCTGTGGTTCAGCAGGATAGGGGCCTGGCAGCTGAAGGCTCTGCCTCCCAGTCTGCTTTTAGAAACTCTAGGAACCATAAGTAAACCTGCAGTGTGAGAGTGAAACTGAGCTGAAGGATGCTTCATTCAGTCTTGGATTTAACAGGGAGCTAATGAAAAGAAGCTAATATGTGAGAATTTTTTCTGAAGGCTTTTCATAGCATGATAATAAACAAATACAGCAGACCAGCCTAGAAGTAATGAATGAGTGAGCTGGTTTTTCAACATCACTCAGAGACATGACGTTTCTAATTTTTTTTTTTTTTTTTAAAGCCTGTCATGTCCGGCAGATCTTGCAAACAGAACAGTGATCTGAATGCATTGTTATGCCAAACATATTTACTATTTCAAGATGAGCTTTATAGGTTCTCTATAGGCTCCTCTTGTTAGTGTGTCTCCTTTATTTATTTGAGTTATTTTTAACATATTGTGTGACATTTGACGTTTCTAATTTTGACAACACTGCACAGATGAAAGAAGGCAAACACTTGATGTTTTGCGATTTTAAATTTGAAAGTATTTTCTATTATTTAAAGTAATATTTAGTGTATGGGCAATAACTGACAGTTATATGAATATGAATAAGCCAATATGTTAATGATGCGTAAATCTCGTCACCTCTGATTTTCATTAATTTTCCAAAAAGGACAACCATTTATATGGATGCTGCAGTGATATCATTATTGTGAGTTCTTCTGACCAGCACGATCATTAAGTGAAAATCTGCTCCGACTCGATGCCACTTTAGAATAACCGGTTTGAACATGCATCTGTTTAGACCGTGGGAGGAAACCCACAAAGGCAAAGGAAAACATACAGAAATACCGAAGAGGAACAACCAACCAATCAGCAGGCTGAAGCTTTGTGCTGTCAGGCACCACCACGCCACCACCACACCACCCCCACACCACCCCCATACATACACTCACTGAAGTTCCCATAAAGGTAGCATTACTCAACAAGCGTCAGTGTTAGTCGTGCCTGCACAGTACTGCAGCCATTTAACAATCAGTAAACATTTTCCAGCTAAAGCAGCTTACAGTAAAAACCACAAACAACAGGATCAAAGCTTTGTAGAGAGTTTAGGCTTAACAGACTGCAATCGGCTGGAAGCAGCGAATCGCAGCGTTTAAACAAGAAATCAGAGAAAAGTGATAAAGATCAACGTGTCCATTATAAATAAGACGTGTGTCTGCAGAGAGGGTCATGATTACAGTGATAACACCAGGGGCCATAGTGGGGCAGTGAAACTGATCATTTCTCTGCTCTCAACCTAGTTTCACTCCTCGGAAACAGTGTTGCGTGTCTCTCCATTACAGCCATAACACCCATGCAGTCACATTGTTTGTGAAACTGAAACCTATGAGCCTGTGATGTGGCTTGATGCTTCCTGTTGATAGTGTTTTAGTCTGCCAGTGAACCTCCAGTACAGTATCGCGGCCAGCTGCCTACAGATCTTCTGTTATTATCATGATCTGTTTATTTTTATGGGTTATAAGCTACAGACATCACGCGCATGGTGACCTCTATAACGGCTCTGAAAAAGCCCAAACAGTGTGACGCTTTTGATCATTTCAACTGACCTTTAAAAGGTGGTGTCTGACCATCATGTATTTTATTTTTTCTACGCTTTCTTTAAACTTGTATAAACTTACATTATAGATAAGATATAAATGTGAGGAAGTTCCAAAAACAATGAACACAGCCTAAAAGTAAATAGCTTAAATAAGGTAAAATTACACAAAAGGTATATTTTAGTTTTTAATATTTGTATTATTGTCAAGAAATCCCTAAAGATAATATATAAAAGGTTTCCAGGGCTTCATTAATGCCCTTTATTGCACTGTAATCACCCTCACCCACTCTGTTCTGCCAAACACCAAACATTTATTAATCCACAGATGAAAATAGCTCCCAGCAAAGAAGCCTTGTAGTTCCTGGTTAGAATCATGCCTGTACGGTAAATAGCTGTTGAATATAGGTATACTCATATACCTGAAACTGTAAAAGAACAAAAGAGAGTCAGAGTTGTTTGGGTTTTGATGGAATTTGTTGACAATAATAAAACTGCAGCTTCAGGTGAGCTGCTGGTCAGAGATCAGGTAGGCTTGTGGCCACTTAAATTCCAGACATGCATTTCACACCACATTCAGCCAACCTGGTGTGTCACTGTGATGTACGTTCATTTAAAGTGAAATTTGTTAGACTCTTTTTTTAATCCTTTCACACGGTGAAAATTTAAAAATAGGGTCTTTGTGACCTTGAAGTCCTGCGGACATTCAGAGTTCCAGTAAGATGTTGGAAAACCCTGGTGCATAATAGGAACAGCAAGCAGCACAGCTGTTAGTAAAGTTGATAGTAAAGAGACACAAAAAGATCACTGATTTTTTTTCCCAGCAATTTAGAATAATGTATTAGAATTAGGGATTTTACCCCCATTGTGGGGTCATGGGGGGCCCTATAGAGAATCAAACTCAGTGAATCTATTTTTACAGAATATATTAATACTCATGAGAAAATGCATACGAGGTCCCATAAAAAGATATCGTACAGTTTACGTGTAATAAATGTGTTTGTACAAAAGAAAAAAAAAATCTACATATTTGCTGTTTGAGGCGCCATTAGGGGCACGAAAAAATGTAACAGTGGTGACAAAAAAAGGGTTGATACTAAATCCATCAACACTCCTCATTGTGGCACTTTAATTTTATGACAGTGCTTCATTTCAGGGTTAAATGTGCACAATATTTGATTTTAGAATTAATTTTAATTTTAATGCTCTATTGTTTTTGAGCACACCGGTCATTATAATCATACAACAGTTTCAGCAGGAGGATATGTATATTTATCTTACCGGAATTTTTCAGATATGACATTATCAGTCAAGGAGGTTATGTGAACTCCTGGTGGTGACTGAAAACATCCTCCTACATGGGCTACAACAGCTTACCAGTAAGTGGTATGAAAATCACCAAAAATGAGCAGATCTGAGATTAACCTGTGATATTTTTTTATTTTATTTTTTTTCTGGAAAAAAGTAGCAACAGTATAACAAAATATGTTTAAAAAAAAGCTCAAATATGTTTCAGGTCAAATCAAATATATTTAATATGTGCGACTAATTAAACATCATTAAAGTAAAATACCTCAGAAAAGATTCATGAAGTATTCATGTTGTGCAAGCTACTTTAAAAATGATACAATGAAAAACAAGAGTTTTCTAATACTACAATGTTTTTTGTTTTAGTAAAATTCAGCTTAGGTCGTTATTATTGTTAATGAATGTTAAAAAGGTTTGAGACCCAGTGGATTAGCAGATGGATGCCACTCTCAGGTCTGAAGCTGCAGCTAGCAGCCAGTTAGCTCCTCCGCACCGGCAACACTTAGCTCAGCATAACGAGGAGTGGAGAGGGACTAGAAATCACAAGAACACATCAGAATTAACATCCTATATTTCATTTGTCTCTAAAAAGCCAATTTGCAAACTGTCTTTTTTTTTTCTTTTTCAACTTACACACATCAAACTATGAGGCACCAAAATTATATTCAGATCTTTGTGCACATTTCGCAGATGTGAGAAAACTTAAGTATTTTAAACTCCTCGCAGTTCCTGTTTGACACAGTTATATGACACTTGAGGAATATATGCACAACACCACAGTCAGATAGCAGGAAGTGCGCAGAGACCACAGCACCAGATCTGAATTTAAACAGGCTGCGAGCACTCAGCAGAGTTTAAACCCATTTTGCCACAGCTGAGGTGCAGCTCACGGTTAAAACACGACGTGCATTTTCTCACAAATGGAAGTTTCTATCAAACAAGAGATATAGCCATGTTAACTCAGGAGCTAACCAGGCCTGCTGTGCCCCTGTCTGCACCAAACAAAGGTAGATACATGAGAGTGGCATCAGTCGTCTCATTGAGTGCTCAGCATCAAAGCAAATATGTGTGTTGACAATTATTGTATTGAAGGCACAGAAACAGAGCTTTTGCTTACCTTAAAAGGGTGAATCCAAATAATGAATACATATAAACTAAACATAGATATGTTTAATAACCTGTGAGAGCACATCTTCAGGCCACAGTCAGCTGAAAAACCTCTCTATTGGCATCGTGCACACACCACACACTGTTTTTAGTGTGTGCATTCATAAACAGAGGTGCAGATCAGTGACCTGTACCTCCGATGGGCTCTCATCAACATCTCATCTGTATATGTGGGTGTGTGTGTGTGTTCACTGCAAACGCGACATGCGGTCTGATCAGTGAGTTTTCATTAACATCTAATGGTTAAAATATATTAATGCCCTTTTTTTGATGCTTGTGTTAACTGGTTAGCGAATAAGTAAACACACAAACGGTCTGTCAGTGTGAAAACGGCTGCTGTTTCACCCTCCATCTCCTAATGGGTCGAGCATTTCTCTTTCCAGTTCTTTCCTGCTCTTTTCGTTTTTGGAACCATCGCTCTCACCTTCTCTGTCACCTGGTCAAACACAAAGACATCGAGCAGTGATGCATAGTGAGCTGTCAGTGTGCTCCATGAAGTCAGTAATTCAACATACCTGTTCCAGAAAGTTTATTAACCCTGAGCTGAGAAAAACTCTGGGTTTTCTGTTCTAGAAATAAACTCTGGGTAAGTTACTGCAGTAACAAAGCCTGACTTTCTCTCTGAAGCCTCCCTCTCTGCAGATGACCGACACGGCTTCACTTCCTCATTCATACAGTTGACATCAAAGCTCACACAGCTGGGGGTTCATTAATGGCCCCACCCAGATATTTACAAGTGCAGCTCTACATTTAATTTGTCAGTCTACTTCTCCACTGCAACATTTCCCAAAATTTTCAAAATACATGAAAAATGACTTGGCTCAATAATATAAAAACAATATCACAGAACAAAACAGCTACACTGAATAAGGAGCTCAAACAGAAAATACAAAAAGGTGACAAATTCAATAAGTCAAAATCTAAGAAATAAGAAAAAATAAGAAGCTTAAATCTAAAATCAGAAGGCCTTTTATTGTCATTGCATTACAAAATGCAATGACACTGAGAAATGAACAGGGGATGAGGACCACCCAGACTATGGTGACTTCGTTATAATTTGTTATTACAGGGTTCTTCTGTATTGTGGTGTGTAAATGATTTGCACACAATGCAATGAATAATAATGGACTGGTACTTATGTAATGCTTTACTACTCTCATTTATAAAGGAAGCAGTATAGGTTTGACAAACATGAACAAGGAAAAGGATGAACCCACTCGGTCACATTAGTTGCTGACATAGCCTGTTCACTTGAGGGTTAATTATCAGCTCAAAATATAACATGCGTCTTCCTGTGGACAGCGAGGCAGCCGTCAAATTTATCAAATTCTTCTGCACGCAAACATTTGAGTGCAGATGAATGGTTCGGGTTGGAGTTATTTTAATCTGTGGCTAAAGCTCTCTGCACACACACACACGGGTAATTTGGGACATGTTTTTCTATGCATTTTGGCCTGTGCTCCACATGTAAACAGTGTTTTAGGTCACTGAAAATGGAGCTTTTAAAGAATCCTTCAGAAACAGGCAAAGAAAAACATTATCTTTTTTTTTTTTTTTATGAGATCAAACTGTGCCATGTAATTGTTTGTAGACTTCTGATTGGCCAACACAATTCAGTTAGGGTTAAGTTAGGGTTATTATATTGCTTCCTTTTGCTTTGGCATGCCCTAAACCAGGAGCGGGCAATTAATTTCCACCAGGGGCCACATGAGAAACTTGGGACTGTGGAGGGCCGCACCACTGAGTTTATAAAGAAATACAATGAATGCTGAGCAGAACTGAGTTCAGCTTATTGGTGTAGCCCTCCACATCAGTATCAGTTTCTCACGCTGGCCCCTTGGGAAAATTAATTGCTCACTCTGGATCTGAATGCTTGTTACTGATTTTTGCATTTTCGTGTGTAGGGAGATATTTTTCAAAATGAAAACGTAAAATCCTCATTCAAAAAAATACCCACGTATGTGCAGCCTGTGATAAAGCCCTAACCCTAGACCTTTAGACACGTGACGTCTGAAATCACTAACATTTTAAAATGTGATTAAGTCTAATTTGAAGTGACTGTATTGTGACTACATTTCTTGTTTGAATATGTTTACACTGTGAAATTCAGTCATTAAACAATATCAAGCAACATTTTTAAATGCACATGGTACCTCTAAACGTTTGAAGTTGAAACCTTGAAGTCTTTTTCATGGCCGATCACCTAAAGCAGTCTTACTGGCTCTGGCTAATATCACAGGTCCACAATTAAAATGTGTCATGTTTGTAACTTCAGTTTGTGTTACCTGCACTCTGTCCCAGTTACAGCTGAAAAATTATATTTAAAAATCAAATGTAAAATTTGATAGGATTCCAGCTTTAACTATTAAGGAAAATTCAAGTCAGGTAAATGCTGATGCTGTATAAAATTACTCCCCTCCTTTTTCTTTAAGGCCGGTCCACTGGGGAAAAAAGGGAGGCTCTGCTCTATATTAACCTATTGTACGCTCTAAATTAAGGGCTAGTGAACCAATTCTGATCAGCTGTGTCCCCATCTCAGAGTTCTTCAATCCACACTTTAGTGTCAAACTCAGTTTCATAAACCTGCTTTTGTAAACAGGGTCCTGGTACTTCCTTGTCAGAATGATAGGTCAAAATTTGTCTTGAAAACGTGCCACTAAAAAGGGAAGCTAAATCATCCACATGCATGTTTGGCCTGAAGCAAAAGAAAAATGTATTAAGCTGGTTTTGCTGTTGAACTCATGAGCAAATTAACAGCTATTGGTTTAAAAACATCTACATTTCACCAACCTCTTCGTTATCAGGAAATTGTCCCGTCTTAAGCTTGGAGTAGATTAGCTCACCGTTCACCAGTACTTCAAAACTGTCTGTGTTGGGGCAAAAAAGTGCACAAAAATAAAACTGTTGACAAAAATACTTCCAGCACTACGGCTTGCTAAACAGGCGTCTCTGGGAGGATGCCACAGAGAAATACTGATTTATCCCTTCTAACACCAATAGACAGATCTGTGACATGGCTTCACTCATTTCACTCAGGTGCATAAGTAAATAAAAGAAAATGTGATGTACACACATTTTTTGCATATAACTTGACAAAGGACAATAAAATATAGCTGTAATTTAAATGGCATGATTGGACTTCCATAGTTACTAGATGAAATAAAGAACAGAGCAGCTTACCGGCTTCTCCTGCTGACTTCCGTTACCTTCACACCAGGAACCTGCCGGAGGAGACCAGCTAGTTCCCGGTAGCGAAAAGCATAACTTCATCCTTTACTGTGTCACAAACCAACAATGAGGAAGAACATTAACACTTATCACTTCTCTAAACTCTAAGTTTGAATACAGAAATAGCTCACTGTCTCTCTGTAACCAGCACAAATGATGCATAAAATTATGCATCTCGTATTAAAAAAAAAAAAATCTCAAAGTAAAGCTGGATCTTAACTGCACCGTGGAGCAGTAGAAAGGAGTGCGCTGATAACAGCTCATGCAAATCTGCAGTGTTCACACAGAATACACTTACCAGTATTCAACGGTGACTGCAGTCATGGTTTTGTGGCTGTTGTGATGTAAACTCAGTACTCAGCTGCAAGAAGTGAAACGCAGAGTCATGCTCACAGTCCTGTATATTAGAAGTAAACCACACCCAGTGGGAGGGTGGATAGGACTGTTTTCCTCCCCCTTTTATGCACTTGGACTGTCTAACAATGCCTACAGCCACAGCTGATGTTGGACTTGTGGTGATAAAAGTGCTGCTAAAAATACAAAAAATGCAAATCTTCTATCTTATCTGCTTTGACATTTCTCCTTTCAAGGATCACATCATGGTACAGGTGCACAGGTGGGCAGTCTTGTCAGTACGATCAGAGACAGCTCAACAGAAGTTTATTTGTGTGCGGATTAATTAACAAGAAGCTGTGTCTCACCTCAGGCCTCTGTGAAAACAGCAGAGCCACTGTTTCCTCCCACAGGCTGACATTCAAGAATTTGCAAGCTCTTCATCTGCAGGATGTGCCTGCTCACAGCTTTAGTGCACCGGCAACACAAGTGATATCTTGCGCATACTTGAAACGTACTCTAGTGCAACACTCTCAGATGTCTTTACCAAGGGAGCAACTAATATTTTTAATTTTCAGTTTATCTACAGTGAGTGGTTCCAAGTCCCAAAACCTTGTGAGATGGGCATATCAACATGACCTCTAGTTTAGTTAGCCATTGCTTACATTGAGCTGATTGTTTATTAGTTATGGTATCAAACTATTATCCATAACTACAACTTATTTTAACAGCTGTTCCTTATATTTTGTGGCCCCTACAACTCTTGATGAATATTTTTTGCAGACATATTTGTTTATCCATACTATCAGTTCAAATTTCAGCAGCTATTAGCATTCATAAACTCTCTGGCCACTTCATTCGGTACATTTGTTCAACTGCTTGCTAATACAAATATCTAATCACATGGCGGTAACTCAATGCATTTAGGCATGTAGATATGGTCAAGATCAAGTTTGAAGTACAAACCGAGCATCAGAATGAGGAAGAAAGGTGATTTAAGCAACTCTGAATGTGTCGTGGTTGTTGACCATCTCTGGGGTTTACAGAGAATTTAAAAAAAAAAAAGAAGAAGAAGAAAATCTCCAGTCAGCAGCAGCTCTCTGGGAGAGGTCAGTGGAAAATGGCCAAACTGCTTTGAGCTGATAGGAAGGCAACAGTAACTCAAATCACCACTTGCTACAACCAGAGTATGCAGAAGAACATCTCTGAGCACACAACACATTGGACCCAGATCATCCTTGGTGCCAGTCCTGTTAGCTAAGAACAGGAAACTGAGGCTAAACATTGCACAAGTTGACCAAAATTGGACAACATAACTGAAGAGTTTTGATTTCTGCCTCAACATTTAGATGGTAGGGTCAGAATTTGGCATAAACAGCACGAAAGGATGGCTCCATCCAGGTTTTTAAAAAAATCATTAATTCAGACCGGTGGTGGTGGTGTGGGGGATATTTTAGGCCCTTAGTAACAACTGAGCATCCCTTAAACACCGCAGCCTAACTGGGCATTATTGCTGACCATGTCCACCCCTGTATGTCAGTGCACCCATCATCTGATGGCTGCTTCTAGCAGGATAACATGCCATGTCACAGAGCTCAAACTGCCATCTTGAACATGACAGTGACTTAACTGCACTCAAAGGGCTTCTAGTCATCAGATCTCAGTCCAATAGAGAATCTCTGGGGGATGGCATGAAAAATTAGGGCAGTTCTGAAGATTAAGGGGGTCCAACCAAGTACTAGTAAGATATCCCTAATAAAGTGGCCAGTCCATACAATTTCCCCTATTATAATACTACTAACACTAATAACTGTCCGTTTTGCCAGCTGATTAAATTTATTCTGTATGTTTAGTTCAGAATTTAAACTGTTAACAGTCAGTGAAAAATTTATAGGTTATTTATAATTTAAAGTTAGCTCTATTCTTTAATTTATTTATTTCTGTTGTTTCAGATACCTTAAGGTAATTTCTCCATGTACTCAGCTGATAATCACTGGCTCGAGTGTTTTACCAAATAAACTCCATAAATCATGAAAATAATCAGTTTTATATCTGACACAGAAAAGCACAAGATCCTCGAATCCGTAGATTTTTGCTTGAAAAATAACTAGTTTTACCATAACTTCAGAATAAAAAATACATTAATATGTACTTACTGTGAGACAGGCAGAAATATAACTGAGTTATAATCTGAATAGAGGCCACACATGTTCACACAGCGATTATTTTAAGGCTTTGGCGATGTTAAAACCTTAGCTTTTTATTTGTTTAAAATGATATCCAGTACAAAATGTATACAGTAATACCCTTATGTTTGTCAGTTCCCCTGAATAAAATATTTTTTTTTATCTGTTCAGCTCATGCCAGGTAACAGTATCTATAAGATACACTAGACTGTAATTTGCTCATACAATAGATGATGACAAAGATATAGCAATAGTACCTTTGTAACAATAAAAACTATCAATATTTTGTTGGACACAGTTTCAATACAATAAAATTACATACATTGTTCTGTAAAAGTTGCATTGCAATCTGCCCATATTTTACAAGATCTTCAAATTCATGTATATCTTTTCATTAACTAAGACACAAAATGCTCGATACAAGTTTGTAAAAATGATCTGGTGGCAATCTGCAGTGTAGCAGTGACTTGGTTTCAGCAAGCGATCTCCTCTGAAGCTGCTGTAACAGATATACAATGCACTTAGATTTGTTCTTTTTTTTTCTTTGTCTTTTGGTAAAACAAGGCAACTTCTCAGACTTCTTAATAAATAAATCCTCTGCAATGACACTGTACCTGTTGATATATCCAGTTTACATATATATTCATAAAATTGTACAAAATGTTTTAAAATGTTCTCCCCCACCCTCCCCATGTATATACTTAAAAAAAATTAAGATGGTTGATTTATGTTTACACAGCATTTTGGTGGGCGGGACAGAAAAACATGATACAGTCTGCATGCACTGGTTTCCACTGAAACACAGCTGTTCCAGTTCATTGCACCTTTCTGCTCCTTGGCTATGACTAAAATGAATCAGGTTAGCGTCGCCTTGCACGCATCACAGCATCACAGCATCAGCCTCATTGACTGGCGGGACTCTTTAACACCACCCCCGGAACTGGGAGGTTCTTCTTGTGGGAATGTCATCTTATCCGGTGTGTAATCGTTCCTTTTCAGATCTGATTAACAAGAAAAAAAACCCAAACAAAACATAAAGTTAAAATGTTGTCAATCAGAATTTATGAAGGTTAGTGATTAACATATGACTGACTAATTGATAATGAAACAAATATGCAATAATAGGTTATGCAGACTAAATTAAAAATAATAAAATACATTTTTAATTGGCCTAAGAGTAGAACATTAAAATTAAGAGTATATTAAATACAGAAGAATTGCAGGGACACAAAAATTAAAATAAAGTCTATATAAAAAACATAAGAAGACAGATACATCATAAATAATGAAAATAAAAATAAAATAAAAAATAATGCTATGCTTAATAAAAACTGAAAGAAATAAAACCGAGGAAAATAAACATCAGTAAATATTAATATCATCATTATCATGATCGTCAGGCGTGAGGTTTGTTTGGGCAGCGTAAAAAGCGCAAATGACAAATTTTATCCTCTTCACATTACAGACTGGTCAGTGAAGGGATGAGTGCACACAAATGAACAGTGTATTATATGTTTTTTATGGTTTGCATGTGTTTGACTATGACTGGAATTTGTTTGTCTGATGTCTTTTTTTTTTAAATTTTAAATAAGCCATCTAGTATTACATATTCCTGCTGTAAGCAGCTAAATCTGATACAAAGTATCTTTTCTCATATGAGAACAGTTTTTTTTTTGTTTTTTTTTAAGTAAACAAGCAGAATTTACCTATAGATAAGCAGAAACAAATTCTGATTGGGATCAGTTTCTTTAAAACAGAGACATGACAGGCACTGGCACTCAGAGCGCTGCTCAAGCTTTATACATTTTAAAAACTTGTCTGTAAGGAATTAAAAATACCCAAATACAAGATGTACCACTGGCCTGTTAAATATAGTGGGAGCTATATTGTTTAATATACACCAGTATAATAACCTCTCAAAAGAAACAATAAATAAACCATTGCAGAAAAAGACGATTGGGGTCCATTAAAACATTGTGCCTTGCATATTTTATCCAGCAGAGCTGCTTTTACTCTCAGCACATGTAGCAGAGTACCACCTCCTCCTCCCTGGGACCTCAATAATTAGAATTTTATCAAAGCTGCACTCATCCATGCACACAGTTTGTTTTGGCATCAGTGCCCTAACGCACAGGTTACAGTGAGACGGGTCTGTCACTGCTGATGAGCAGGGATACTGTTGTGAATGTGCTTACTACACAATCTTTTCCTGAACTCTTAATAAGGAATTTTTGTAGCATCTAAACCTCACTATTATGTAACAAAAGCAATGCACAAGTGGGGTGGGGTTTGGGAGGCATGCTGGAACGTACAAAGGGTCTTCTGTCTGAAATCTGACTTGCAAGTCCACCACCTCTCTGACCTATGAATGTGGACTTTGTAGGTCTCTGAAAGGGGACTGTTCTCTCAGGGGCCCATGTTACTGTGGATGGGAATCTGACCACAGAGGTCAAAAGACACCTTGTGAGTAACGGGGAGTTACTGGAAATTTTGGACATAACTACTAAGGCTGGGCGATCTGTTCCATAGTTTAATTGTCTGTCGTGTCCCTGTGGGATTGCTGATGGCCGTGGGACAGCAGGAGGTTAATGTGCACCTATGAGGATAGCACCATCCACCTTCCACAATCCACAATGTGTGGCCCAAAAAAACAAAACACTTCAGTATGACAATAATATTTTGTATCAGCTGGGCTTTATTTATTTTAGAATGCCTCACCTCAGAAACAAAGATCCAAGCTAAATTATACTAAAATAAGCAAATTCTTACTCTTATTATTATTTTTAGGGAATAAACAGTAATATTAAACTTTGCTGTGCTTTATATTTGACTCCAGCTGTAGTGGCTCCATGCCCCCAGTTTGTGAACAATTTAGGGTTTCAGATTAATGTAACTAAAGCAATAATAAAATATTTCTCACCAGGAAGTTTGAGTTTCCGACAGCATGAGTTGCAGTGGTGTTTTGCGCGGAAGTTCCTAATAGCATCATCTCCCAGGTTTGCAGGTCCGAATATCATATCGTAAGATCTGCAGGAGGCACACAGACATCATTTAGGGCAAACTGACAAGGGAAAAAGGAGCTGGTAATGTTGAAACTGTATTAAATTTGGACTCACACCAAAAATTCAAAGGGTGACTGACTTGTGTGAGAAACAGAACTTACCCCTTCTCACCGCTCTTTATAACTGAGGGATCTGTCAGAATCTCCCCAACACCTACAGGAGGCACAAGATTCATTATCACAGACTTTTAAGATAAAGAAAATAAAACACCAGCACATCATACAGCTCTGCTAATTGCTCACATTTGCCACCTACAGGAACAGATATCTCATTATTTCTATACAAGCCCTTTGTCTAAATCTCTACAACTGATCAGTCTCGGATCCATGCACTGAAAGTGAAGTAATGGCATCCTACTGTTAAATAAATTAACTAGACACTGAAGCATTGAAGGATGAACTGTAGTGTAATGGGTGGATCCCATCACATGTCCCAGAGTGTTTGGGGAGTTTTTACCCTGCAAGTCGAGCACCAGCAGCTCTCCTCGGGTGTACTCGTAGGTCCAGTGGCTGAAGGCCAGCATGGTTTCCTCCAGGAGATTGGTGGGGACGATCTCATCTCCGTTGTTGTTGTTGAACTTCCTGAACTCCCCGGTGATGCACTCCTCTATCGCAAACCACTGTCCAGCAGAGTGGCAGTACAGCAAATACACCTCCAAGAACCTGAACACACACAGGAGGACAGGTTTCATTCAAAACCAGTCCGAGAAAACGTAGCCTGACAAGAGAATGTGTGTACACCCCCCCCCCGTTCCTAGTATCTTTACAAATATCTTTACATCATAATTTGGAAAGCAGCCTAGCAACATGAACTATAATCCCACAAGTAATATCGAGCTCACTAAAGAGCTGATCTTAAAGAGATTAATTTAAATCAATTTCATTATATAACACCAATTCACAGCAGTCCCCCCGATGTACTTTATAAGGTAAAGACCCTACAATATAACAAATTATACCAAAATAGTGACAATCACTGAACGGTGTAACACTGGTGACTGAACCTATAAACTAATGGAATATTAATATTAAAAATCCTAGTTTAACAAATCCTCTTAACCTTCATGAAGCAATTCATGACACACAAGGACAACAAAATACAGCAAACCGATCAGGAGAGAGAGCGCACACACACACACACACACAAACTCTGGTTACCGCCAGTGAAAACCAAGCACTTCCTGTTGCTTAAAAGCACTGCACAGCATTAAAATAAGCTGACTTTTATTCTGAAGTGGTCACAGGCAATTGCTGGCGCTGACTGCTACCACTCATCAGTGGCCATTTTAACACATTAGTTTGAATCATTTCAACTCATCAAGTGTATCATCAGATTGCACACAGCGATGGAAAGAAGCCAACTGTAGCCTCAAGTCTTTATTATAACACAAGGAGTTGGTTCTTCTGCCCCCAGACTTTTCTGACCAGAAAATATTGAGACACTTCTGCAGTAACAATCTTTAGTAACTTTTGAGAGTTCCACTTTAAACACTGGAAAATGACGCCTACAAAACTGATATAGATGTATGCTAAACAAATTGTGCATTTGATTAACAAATAAAGGTGTGCAAAGTGGCCTGTGGTTCAGACTATTAATAATAAACAAGAACACAGGGTGACAATAATGGCTTCACCTAGCGACCATCTTCCAACAGACTCCATTTTTTTTTTTGCAGATGCCCAGCATTCTGACTGTTTTTCAGTGAAGGCTGTAAAAATGTAAATTAAAAAAATGATATAATGATGCACTGCTTCTATTAAACCCGACATGGTGCACAAACAACTTAAAGTTTATGTGAACACCGTCACCTCTGAAATACAGTCAGGAAAAATTTAAAGGTTTTTGTGGATTTATAATTTCATATTTAAAAAAACTGATACAAGTATCCAACGAACACAGTGAGAGACGTGTTCATCTAGGTGGATGTAGGATGTTGGACAACCAAGTGAATGACATAGAAATAAGGCAAATGGCAGGCTATGAAAAATAAAGTCTGAAAGGGGTTTCTTAGTTTATGTGTGGGATGGGATTTCTGTGTCAGGTACACTTACCTTGGTGAATAAGGGATTGTCTTCGGCCTGATTTGGTTGAAAGCAAATGTCAGTTTCTGAGCAGCTCGTTGTTGTTGAATTTCCTGGAGGGACACAGAGAAGCATTAGATAAAGAGCTACAAAATAACTTTGATAATACAGTGTTACACAAAACAGTGCATGTGAGGGCTGCCAACAGGTAACAAATGTAATATATTAAAAAAATATTGCTATAAAATAACATTATTAATACACAGGTCAATATATTATGGCACAAATCTATTCTCACCCTGAGACAAAGATGGAGCACAGTCTCCTCCTTGTAGATGCTCTGCCACGTTTGGACCACCTCGGGAAGGAAGGACTTGACTATATACAGGTGTCCTGGTTTCAGGATGTCGTACTCTGACCAGGTACAGAGCACCTTGAGGGCCCGTCTGAGTCCTCCACCCATCTCCTCCTTGCTGAGAAACTCTATTTTTGCACAGAGGCCCCGCTGGGCCCAGGAAGACATGCTGTTGTTGATAGTGTTTGGGGAGCTCTCCTCCAGACGGTAAACGGTCACCGGCTCCCCTGAAGGAACACAGAGCAGCAGGTGACGATTACACCTCACTCTAATCACAACCCTTAAATAAACAACAACTCTAATTCTCACTCATGCAGGGGTGTAGGCCTCGCAGCATCAGGCACACATTTTCTTTAACCTCTGGTGAATTTTGTACCATTTCTGCATCAATTTATGAAGCAACTGAACACAAATTAAAAATGAATACTAAAAGTTTCCTAAGTAAGTGCTCTAGCTTTTTTTTTTTTTTGGTAAGTGAGCAAAAGCAATTGTCAGAGCAGCAGGTGATTTTATCCATCATCTCTCTTTCCTCTTGGTCACAGGGGATCGTCAGAGTTTTCTCCATAATATCCGAGTCTTTACCTAAAGTACCCAGAGGCAAGTGTTGCTGTGAATTGGTGCAATATAAAATGAAACTGAACTGAACTGAATGCAATTCAAGTGCAGATCTTCAGGGCTTTAACGCATGGAATTAACCATTTAGGAATTACATCCATTTTTACACATAAACCCCATTTTCAGAGGCTCAAAGGTCATTGGACAAGCAAACAATCTGACTGTACATGTGTAAAAACCACAATCAAGCCATTGCTCTCACTTTAGTTCACAAATGTTTGGCCCTAGAGGCACAATAGTACAAAGACAGAAATTTTTTGAATCCTGCTGCCTCTTTATTCTGGAATGATCTACAGTAGAATCAGATATTTTCAGAAGGTAGGCTCCATGTGGTTGTAGCTTTTTTATATTTGTTTTTGCATATGATACAGATGTTTCGATTTTTGTAATTGTTACCATCTGCTGCCCTCTTTGAGAGGAATATTTACCTAGATAAGGGACATTTGTTATACAGTTGTCTGCTCTGCTCTGTATTTAACTTCTTTCAGTCACTGTTGCTGATTATCTTTCAAGCATATCTGCAGAGTGGAAACAAAAGATATCTTTGGGCTGGATTATAAATTGAGCTCAGTGCAGTTAGAAGACACACTCCCATCAGGGACTCAAACTTGTTCCCACTGAATAAGACTCTTTTTCTTTTTCCTTACAAATTTATTGGAAAATTGGCACAGAGCTTCTCTGGGTGTTCCAGTCAGAGCGTGAACACTCATTGTTCCACTCTTCCTCTTCCTGCTTAGAAGAGGACTCAGGAAACAGCAGTCAATAAATTCTGGTGTGATAACAACTGCAGGCCCGTAGACCATATACAGTTTACATTCACCTCTCTAACAACCCGTATTTAATTAGATTTATTTTTGTACCTGCACTTTCACGAAAAGCAACATACAGTCATCTACTCGTAGATAGATTTTTGTGTTATAAATCCGATGTAAAAAACAAACTGTTGGGGCTGCACCGCACTAACAACTGTAGTTAATATTGGCTTACAATAGCCAGAGTCTTTCCTGGATATAAAAAGTTTGGCGCACATTAAAGAGGTTTTGGTTATTCATCAAAGCAAATCACGAATCAAGTTTTTTGTAAGTGTAGTTTTATTTCCTCAAGCTCAAAGTAAACTTTATGTTTATTAAATGCCCCCAAATAACAGGAAAAAATATAAACTTCTGTTAAGTCAAGGAGCAGATGCTTTGCCTCAACTACATGGGGGCAAATAATGCTTATATAGAGTCACACTTCAAAATAGGCTTGACCAAAGCAAACATACAGCTTATGTCTGATGAATAAAAAAATAAAGGAACCATTAGTTCAGTAATTTGATCACAAACTGAACAGATATCCACCAATGAGCTTCTTAGTGGGATTATAGACATGAATATAAATTTATAGGCAGTCTGGTTACATTAGTGACACTGAAGAATTATCCAGTGAAATGACAAAAGAAGAATCACAATAATAAAACCACCAATAGAAGTACAAAGGTGAAAAAAAAAATCTAAATATGCCAATTAGAAAGCAGCCTCGTATCAGTGTTCGCAAAAGTTTAACCTTCTGAGGTGTAAGTCAGTACAGACTGGTAACCATAAAGGCTAACCCTATATTTTGGAAAAAACATGAATAGTCTTTCAATTTAATTCAATTATATTATACTTCTATAGTGCCAAATCACAACAACAGCCCCCTCAAGATGATTTATATCGTACGGTACAAACCCTACACAAACAGAGGGGAAAAAAAAGAAATGTATATTGGTTAGAATGATTTTTTTTTTGTTCATTGGCTGACTTGGGAGAACAATTTTATAAAAACAAAAATTACATATTTGATTGCCTAGGATTAGCATAAGGGTTTAAAGCTTAGTAGACCCAACAGGCTAATTTGGCTGGCATGTCGCACCCAGAAGTGTTCACGCTAGAGCTGTCAACAAATATTCTAAATTTGATTACAGGGGGTAAGACAAGAAGCACTACAAACAGCTCTCTGTGATCTGGGCAACACAGAGTAGAAAGGTTGTGTGCATAAAACATATCTGAATATTTAATAATTTGAACTCATAATCGAACGTGACTTTTACAGCACTAATTTACATTGACATTAACCAGAATTTACAGAAAACATTTTAATAAATGCCAACATGCTATATGTTTGTGACCCATATATAATGACTAACTCTACTTCATAATTATTTAGCAATATACACTCACTGGCCACTTTATTAGACACACCTTGTTAGCACCAGCTTAGACATCCTTTTACCTTCAGAACTGCATTAATTCTTTGTGATTAGAGAGAGATTTTGGTCCATATTGACATGATAGCATCGCACAGTTGCTGCTGATTTGTTGGCCCCTAGCCCTAACCCATGATGGGAATCTCCCAATCCACCACATCCCAAAGGTGCTCTACTGGATTGAGATCCAGTGACTGTGGAGGCCATTTGAGTACGGTGAATTCAATGTCATGTTCCAGAAACTAGTTTGAGATGATCCGATCTTTGTGAAATTGTGTCAGCCATCAGAAGATGGGTACAATATAGTCAAAGGCATGGACATGGTCAGAAACAATACTCACGTAGGCTGTGGCATTTAAATGATGGCCAACTGGTACTAAGGGGCCTGAAGTGTGCCAAGAATATATCCTTCACAACATTACACCACCAGCAGCCTGAACTGCTGATACAGGGCAGGATGGACCTATGCTTTCATGCTGTTTACACCAAGTTCTGACCCTACCACTTTGATGTTGCAACAGAAATTCTTGAGACCTCATCAGATGAGACAACATTTTTCCAATCTTCTACTGGCCAACTTTGATGAGCCTTGGTGAGCTGTAGCCTGAGTTTCCTGTTCTTAGCTGACAGGAGTGGTACCCGGTGCTGGTATTCTGCTGCTGTAGCCCATCTGCTTCAAGGTTCAACATGCTGTGCATACAGAGATGGTCTTCTGCATACTATGGTTGTATGGAGTGGTTATTTAAGCCACTGTTGCCTTCCGTTCAGGTTCAAGCAGTCTGGTCATTCTCCTCTGACTTCTGACAGGCATTTTCACCCAGAAAACTGCCACTCACTGGATATTTTCTCCTTTCCAGACCATTATCTGTAAACTCTAGAGATGGTTGTGTGGGAAAATCCCAGTAGATCAGCAGTTTCCAAAATACTTGAGACCAGCCTGTTTGGCACCAATAACCATGTCACATTTAAAGTCACTTAAATCACCTTTCTTCCTCACTCTGATGATCAACTTCAGCAGGTGACTAATGAAGTTGACGTCTACACGACTAATCACACTGAGCTGCTGCCATGTGATGAAGTTATTAGATATTTCCCTTAAACAGTTAAACACCTGTTCAATGATAGTGGCCACTGTGTGTACCATTAAAATGTTCAAGCAGTGCTTCTTTTTTTTAAAATGAGGTGGCCAGTGAGCAGCAGCTGTTAAAATTAAAAAATTAAAAAAGCTAAACAGCAGATAAAACAGGTGCACTAAAGCTGACTAGCTTAGCTATAAAAATAAGAGTAACTGCTGGCTCTCATTTCCTCATTTAAATGATACATTTTAATAGACTGGGGAGGCAGCATCAGGAAGAGAGACACGCTGACGCCAGATAAGTTGGTCAGGTGGGCTGGGTCAGTGGTTGAAGTGGAGCTGGGCTCTAACTACAGTGGCAGAGAGGAGGACACTGGACAAACTGCTCTCTATTATGGACAATGACAGTCACCCATTACACACCAGTATAATGAAACAGAGGAGTATGTTCAGTGGAAGGCCGCTCTCACAGAAATGCTCAACTGACCAATGTAGGAAATCCTTTGTTCCAAGAGCCATCAGACTCTTTACCGCTTCACTTGGGCGACGATAACATACAATCATCATTACATATGTTGATATTTGGCACTCTATAAATGAGACACTTTAGTACTGTATAATACTGCACTGCACTGTTTGCATGTCTGCCTCTGCACATTTGTATATTGAACTATTGGACTTTTGTTCCAAACGTGAGGTATTTAATATTTTATTAGCTTTTAAGCAAAGTTTTATTCCTTTTTGGCTTCACTGTTTCTATAGTGACTACTTTTGTCATGAAGTGGCTGATAGATGATAATACGGCAGCACAATATCACAGACCTGCGAAGCTTAAAATCAGCAGTTCCTCTTCAAAATGAGTGACAATTGTGAAGCCAAAATGAGTAAGACACACAAGTATACTAGTTTGCTTCAGTCAAACCACAGCTTTTGCTGAAATAGCTGCAGATGTAAGAGGGAAAAAGGACACAATACAGAAAGCAGATCTGTGTCCTTTTTTCCCTCTTACATCTGCAGCTATTTCAGCAAAAGCTGTGGTTTGACTGAAGCAAACTAGTATACTTGTGTGTCTTACTCATTTTGGCTTCACAATTGTCACTCATTTTGAAGAGGAACTGCTGATTTTAAGCTTCGCAGGTCTGTGATATTGTGCTGCCGTATTATCATCTATCAGCCACTTCATGACAAAAGTAGTCACTATAGAAACAGTGAAGCCAAAAAGGGAATAAAACTTTGCTTAAAAGCTAATAAAATATTAAATACCTCACGTTTGGAACAAAAGTCCAATAGTTCAATATACAAATGTGCAGAGGCAGACATGCAAACAGTGCAGTGCAGTATTATACAGTACTAAAGTGTCTCATTTATAGAGTGCCAAATATCAACATATGTAATGATGATTGTATGTTATCGTCGCCCAAGTGAAGCGGTAAAGAGTCTGATGGCTCTTGGAACAAAGGATTTCCTACATTGGTCAGTTGAGCATTTCTGTGAGAGCGGCCTTCCACTGAACATACTCCTCTGTTTCATTATACTGGTGTGTAATGGGTGACTGTCATTGTCCATAATAGAGAGCAGTTTGTCCAGTGTCCTCCTCTCTGCCACTGTAGTTAGAGCCCAGCTCCACTTCAACCACTGACCCAGCCCACCTGACCAACTTATCTGGCGTCAGCGTGTCTCTCTTCCTGATGCTGCCTCCCCAGTCTATTAAAATGTATCATTTAAATGAGGAAATGAGAGCCAGCAGTTACTCTTATTTTTATAGCTAAGCTAGTCAGCTTTAGTGCACCTGTTTTATCTGCTGTTTAGCTTTTTTAATTTTTTAATTTTAACAGCTGCTGCTCACTGGCCACCTCATTTTAAAAAAAAGAAGCACTGCTTGAACATTTTAATGGTACACACAGTGGCCACTATCATTGAACAGGTGTTTAACTGTTTAAGGGAAATATCTAATAACTTCATCACATGGCAGCAGCTCAGTGTGATTAGTCGTGTAGACGTCAACTTCATTAGTCACCTGCTGAAGTTGATCATCAGAGTGAGGAAGAAAGGTGATTTAAGTGACTTTAAATGTGACATGGTTATTGGTGCCAAACAGGCTGGTCTCAAGTATTTTGGAAACTGCTGATCTACTGGGATTTTCCCACACAACCATCTCTAGAGTTTACAGATAATGGTCTGGAAAGGAGAAAATATCCAGTGAGTGGCAGTTTTCTGGGTGAAAATGCCTGTCAGAAGTCAGAGGAGAATGACCAGACTGCTTGAACCTGAACGGAAGGCAACAGTGGCTTAAATAACCACTCCATACAACCATAGTATGCAGAAGACCATCTCTGTATGCACAGCATGTTGAACCTTGAAGCAGATGGGCTACAGCAGCAGAATACCACACCGGGTACCACTCCTGTCAGCTAAGAACAGGAAACTCAGGCTACAGCTCACCAAGGCTCATCAAAGTTGGCCAGTAGAAGATTGGAAAAATGTTGTCTCATCTGATGAGTCTCAATTTCTGTTGCAACATCAAAGTGGTAGGGTCAGAATTTGGTGTAAACAGCATGAAAGCATAGGTCCATCCTGCCCTGTATCAGCAGTTCAGGCTGCTGGTGGTGTAATGTTGTGAAGGATATATTCTTGGCACACTTCAGGCCCCTTAGTACCAGTTGGCCATCATTTAAATGCCACAGCCTACGTGAGTATTGTTTCTGACCATGTCCATGCCTTTGACTATATTGTACCCATCTTCTGATGGCTGACACAATTTCACAAAGATCGGATCATCTCAAACTAGTTTCTGGAACATGACATTGAATTCACCGTACTCAAATGGCCTCCACAGTCACTGGATCTCAATCCAGTAGAGCACCTTTGGGATGTGGTGGATTGGGAGATTCCCATCATGGGTTAGGGCTAGGGGCCAACAAATCAGCAGCAACTGTGCGATGCTATCATGTCAATATGGACCAAAATCTCTCTCTAATCACAAAGAATTAATGCAGTTCTGAAGGTAAAAGGATGTCTAAGCTGGTGCTAACAAGGTGTGTCTAATAAAGTGGCCAGTGAGTGTATATTGCTAAATAATTATGAAGTAGAGTTAGTCATTATATATGGGTCACAAACATATAGCATGTTGGCATTTATTAAAATGTTTTCTGTAAATTCTGGTTAATGTCAATGTAAATTAGTGCTGTAAAAGTCACGTTCGATTATGAGTTCAAATTATTAAATATTCAGATATGTTTTATGCACACAACCTTTCTACTCTGTGTTGCCCAGATCACAGAGAGCTGTTTGTAGTGCTTCTTGTTTTACCCCCTGTAATCAAATTTAGAATATTTGTTGACAGCTCTAGCGTGAACACTTCTGGGTGCGACATGCCAGCCAAATTAGCCTGTTGGGTCTCTAAGCTTTAAACCCTTATGCTAATCCTAGGCAATCAAATATGTAATTTTTGTTTTTATAAAATTGTTCTCCCAAGTCAGCCAATGAACAAAAAAAAAATCATTCTAACCAATATACATTTCTTTTTTTCCCCTCTGTTTGTGTAGGGTTTGTACCGTACGATATAAATCATCTTGAGGGGGCTGTTGTTGTGATTTGGCACTATAGAAGTATAATATAATTGAATTAAATTGAAAGACTATTCATGTTTTTTCCAAAATATAGGGTTAGCCTTATGGTTACCAGCTGTACTGACTTACACCTCAGAAGGTTAAACTTTTGCGAACATGATACGAGGCTGCTTTCTAATTGGCATATTTAGATTTTTTTTTTCACCTTTGTACTTCTATTGGTGGTTTTATTATTGTGATTCTTCTTTTGTCATTTCACTGGATAATTCTTGAGTGTCACTAATGTAACCAGACTGCATATAAATTTATATTCATGTCTATAATCCCACTAAGAAGCTCATTGGTGGATATCTGTTCAGTTTGTGATCAAATTACTGAACTAATGGTTCCTTATTTTTTTATTCATCAGACATAAGCTGTATGTTTGCTTTGGTCAAGCCTATTTTGAAGTGTGACTCTATATAAGCATTATTTGCCCCCATGTAGTTGAGGCAAAGCATCTGCTCCTTGACTTAACAGAAGTTTATATTTTTTCCTGTTATTTGGGGGCATTTAATAAACATAAAGTTTACTTTGAGCTTGAGGAAATAAAACTACACTTACAAAAAACTTGATTCGTGATTTGCTTTGATGAATAACCAAAACCTCTTTAATGTGCGCCAAACTTTTTATATGCAGGAAAGACTCTGGCTATTGTAAGCCAATATTAACTACAGTTGTTAGTGCGTGCAGCCCCAACAGTTTGTTTTTTACATCGGATTTATAACACAAAAATCTATCTACAGTAGATGACTGTATGTTGCTTTTTGTGAAAATACAGGTACAAAAATAAATCTAATTAAATACGGGTTGTTAGAGAGGTGAATGTAAACTGTATATGGTCTACGGGCCTGCAGTTGTTATCACACCAGAATTTATTGACTGCTGTTTCCTGAGTCCTCTTCTAAGCAGGAAGAGGAAGAGTGGAACAATGAGTGTTCACGCTCTTACTGGAACACCCAGAGAAGCTCTGTGCCAATTTTCCAATAAATTTGTAAGGAAAAAGAAAAAGAGTCTTATTCAGTGGAACAAGTTTGAGTCCCTGATGGGAGTGTGTCTTCTAACTGCACTGAGCTCAATTATAATCCAGCCCAAAGATATCTTTTGTTTCCACTCTGCAATATAAATGCTCAAAAAATAATCAGAACAGTGACTGAAAGAAGTTAAATACAGAGCAGAGCAGACAACTGTATAACAAATATCCCTTATCTAGGTAAATATCTCTCAAAGAGGGCAGCAGATGGTAACAATTACAAAAATCGAAACATCTGTATCATATGCAAAAACAAATATAAAAAAGCTACAACCACATGGAGCCTACCTTCTGAAAATATCTGATTCTACTGTAGATCATTCCAGAATAAAGAGGCAGCATATTTAAAAAATTTCTGTCTTTGTACTATTGTGCCTCTAGGGCCAAACATTTGTGAACTAAAGTGAGAGCAATGGCTTGATTGTGGTTTTTACACATGTACAGTCAGATTGTTTGCTTGTCCAATGACCTTTGAGCCTCTGAAAATGGGGTTTATGTGTAAAAATGGATGTAATTCCTAAATGGTTAATTCCATGCGTTAAAGCTGAAGATCTGCACTTGAATTGCATTCAGTTCAGTTCAGTTTCATTTTATATTGCACCAATTCACAGCAACACTTGCCTCTGGGTACTTTAGGTAAAGACTCGGATATTATGGAGAAAACTCTGACGATCCCCTGTGACCAAGAGGAAAGAGAGATGATGGATAAAATCACCTGCTGCTCTGACAATTGCTTTTGCTCACTTACCAAAAAAAAAAAAAAGCTAGAGCACTTACTTAGGAAACTTTTAGTATTCATTTTTAATTTGTGTTCAGTTGCTTCATAAATTGATGCAGAAATGGTACAAAATTCACCAGAGGTTAAAGAAAATGTGTGCCTGATGCTGCGAGGCCTACACCCCTGCATGAGTGAGAATTAGAGTTGTTGTTTATTTAAGGGTTGTGATTAGAGTGAGGTGTAATCGTCACCTGCTGCTCTGTGTTCCTTCAGGGGAGCCGGTGACCGTTTACCGTCTGGAGGAGAGCTCCCCAAACACTATCAACAACAGCATGTCTTCCTGGGCCCAGCGGGGCCTCTGTGCAAAAATAGAGTTTCTCAGCAAGGAGGAGATGGGTGGAGGACTCAGACGGGCCCTCAAGGTGCTCTGTACCTGGTCAGAGTACGACATCCTGAAACCAGGACACCTGTATATAGTCAAGTCCTTCCTTCCCGAGGTGGTCCAAACGTGGCAGAGCATCTACAAGGAGGAGACTGTGCTCCATCTTTGTCTCAGGGTGAGAATAGATTTGTGCCATAATATATTGACCTGTGTATTAATAATGTTATTTTATAGCAATATTTTTTTAATATATTACATTTGTTACCTGTTGGCAGCCCTCACATGCACTGTTTTGTGTAACACTGTATTATCAAAGTTATTTTGTAGCTCTTTATCTAATGCTTCTCTGTGTCCCTCCAGGAAATTCAACAACAACGAGCTGCTCAGAAACTGACATTTGCTTTCAACCAAATCAGGCCGAAGACAATCCCTTATTCACCAAGGTAAGTGTACCTGACACAGAAATCCCATCCCACACATAAACTAAGAAACCCCTTTCAGACTTTATTTTTCATAGCCTGCCATTTGCCTTATTTCTATGTCATTCACTTGGTTGTCCAACATCCTACATCCACCTAGATGAACACGTCTCTCACTGTGTTCGTTGGATACTTGTATCAGTTTTTTTAAATATGAAATTATAAATCCACAAAAACCTTTAAATTTTTCCTGACTGTATTTCAGAGGTGACGGTGTTCACATAAACTTTAAGTTGTTTGTGCACCATGTCGGGTTTAATAGAAGCAGTGCATCATTATATCATTTTTTTAATTTACATTTTTACAGCCTTCACTGAAAAACAGTCAGAATGCTGGGCATCTGCAAAAAAAAAAATGGAGTCTGTTGGAAGATGGTCGCTAGGTGAAGCCATTATTGTCACCCTGTGTTCTTGTTTATTATTAATAGTCTGAACCACAGGCCACTTTGCACACCTTTATTTGTTAATCAAATGCACAATTTGTTTAGCATACATCTATATCAGTTTTGTAGGCGTCATTTTCCAGTGTTTAAAGTGGAACTCTCAAAAGTTACTAAAGATTGTTACTGCAGAAGTGTCTCAATATTTTCTGGTCAGAAAAGTCTGGGGGCAGAAGAACCAACTCCTTGTGTTATAATAAAGACTTGAGGCTACAGTTGGCTTCTTTCCATCGCTGTGTGCAATCTGATGATACACTTGATGAGTTGAAATGATTCAAACTAATGTGTTAAAATGGCCACTGATGAGTGGTAGCAGTCAGCGCCAGCAATTGCCTGTGACCACTTCAGAATAAAAGTCAGCTTATTTTAATGCTGTGCAGTGCTTTTAAGCAACAGGAAGTGCTTGGTTTTCACTGGCGGTAACCAGAGTTTGTGTGTGTGTGTGTGTGTGTCGCTCTCTCTCCTGATCGGTTTGCTGTATTTTGTTGTCCTTGTGTGTCATGAATTGCTTCATGAAGGTTAAGAGGATTTGTTAAACTAGGATTTTTAATATTAATATTCCATTAGTTTATAGGTTCAGTCACCAGTGTTACACCGTTCAGTGATTGTCACTATTTTGGTATAATTTGTTATATTGTAGGGTCTTTACCTTATAAAGTACATCGGGGGGACTGCTGTGAATTGGTGTTATATAATGAAATTGATTTAAATTAATCTCTTTAAGATCAGCTCTTTAGTGAGCTCGATATTACTTGTGGGATTATAGTTCATGTTGCTAGGCT
>JAMQGT020006706.1:0-24083 GCA_024447675.2 Pterophyllum scalare
CGTATTGCTGCCTCTGCAGCCCATCGCTTCGTTCCAATGTTCTCCCTTTCTTTCTTTGTCTGTTTGCAGGACGCCTCTTACAGGGATCAAGCGACTCCACAGCCACCAAGAACAAGATCATTCAGCTGTGCCTGGAGCTCACCACCACAGTTCAGCAGGTCTGCATGCTCATTAGTCCAGCAGAACACACACACACACACACACACACAACAGCTTTCCCCACTGAACACATACCAGGCTCAGGGGCACAGACATGCAGGGTAACGTGTAGGAGAAGAGCGTTATGGGAAATGTGGTCTGGCAGCCATGACATAAGCCTGAAGCCAGCAGTCTGAGCACATTATTGCTGCCGTTTTTCTGGGCTCTCTTTCCTCCTCGTTTTGGCTAATGAGGAGACCCCCTCGGTGTGGGGACGTTTAATGGTAAGACGTTGCTTTTGTGCCTCCACTTTCTATAAAAACCCACTAGTGTTCTTTTAGAGGTGGCTGCCAACATTCCCCTGAGGCTGCCGTTCTCCTTCAGCCATGTGGTTCCTGTTTTTGCTTCTCCGAGATGCTCGCAGTGGGAGACGAAACGGTCTGAAAGCATTTCCTGTGTGTAGGTTTAGTGGAAGGATGAGGAGGTAGTCCTTCAGACCGCAGGAACGATGGCTGACAGATAAAACGGAGCATCAGCAAAGCGCTCTTTTATATTTCTGCAGAGAATTGCTCTGGCGTTGCATCATAGGACAAGTTATTTCTGCTTTCTGCCAGTTTGATGAAACCAGCGGCGGTTGCTCATACGTTTGGGTAAGACTTTATTTGGAGGGGTTTCCTCACTATCCAGTACAGTCTTTTATCCTTAAGCATCGCCCGATGAGAAACTCATTTTGCGCTGGGAGTCAGAGTGGCTCCTGAGGCTGCAGGTGTCGTTTTTAGAGGGTTATTGCATCAAAATAAATTCCTTTCCCAGAGTGCCCATTTCCTCGGCAGAGTCTGGGATTTCAGCGCCTCTGCTGATTTACTGTGGGTGTATCGGTCATGGTCATCCAGGAGAAGTGGGGGTATCCATTTCCCACACTGCCATGTGAAGTGGAGGGGTTACGGTGGAGAATAAGCTTCTGATAGGTGCCGAAAGGTTCTTGCGAGGCTGCTTGAGAGCTTAGCTTCCTCTCACAGCTGGAGAGGCCTGCAGTTTGACTCTAAAGTGTCTAAAAAAGCACACAGGCTTAGAAAAGTCCTGGTTTCATTTCTGATTTATCTGGATCATTTGGAGTCCTTGTTTCTTTAGAAGCGGTGGCCCGGCATACAAACCGCCGCTTAATAAAACGGGCTGCGCAGGAGTCCGCCACAGCGATTAGTTTGACGATGGGGGAGGACGGCGTGAGGTTTGTCCAGGTCGTTCGTGAGCTTCAGCCCTGGATCAGGGGCAGTTCGTGTGTTCTGGCTGAATGAGGCCTGTGTGTGCACACACAATGGGGCGAGGCCATAAAACCGTGGATGCATCAGCCTTCTTGGCTGCCCCGTCGGCGCGGAGGTCGCTCTGTCAGAGAATGCATTTTTCATCAATCCCACATGTCTTTAGTTCATGCTGGATGACGAAGGAAGTTTGGCTCTATTTTTACCATGAAAACATCCCAGTGTGTAGCCCCAATTAAACCATCGCCAATATCACATGTTTACACCACATTAATATGATCGTGTCAGAGGGCCAGGGGTGAGTTATTGCAGTCCGTGGCCTTTATTTCCCACAGGTGTAAAGTCGGTCCAGGTTCGGGCACCGTGCCAGCACTGCACTCTCAGCCACTTCATTGCCTGACCATGCAAATCCTCTGCGGTGGCTGATCAAAGGCCAGGAGAGCTGCACCCACAGAGTCATCTGATCCACACTGGTTGTGAGATCAAATCCATAATGTTCAGGATCAGTACACCCGGGGAATTGTCCTCAGCGCTTTTTTCTGATCTCGCATCTGTCGACTACGACTCCTCTGGTCTTGACAAAGATGTGGGATTACTTTGGAAAGCACAAACAGTTCTGAGGACTGAGAAAGAAAGCCAGAAGTCTAAGTCTCTGATATTGTTCTCACATGATTTGATACTGTGGAAATAAGAGAAAGTCTGTAAATGTTAAAGCTCGATGGGAAGAGTGCCAGCTCTTAATAATTTACGGTTTTGTTTCACGACCTCTCGACAGTGAAGTATGCGTTTTTACTTCATCCCTCTTGGCTCAGTGAGCAGGAAGTATGCAGCTGTTTGTTTATGGAAGAACAGCTGAATTCCTGCTGAAACCGCCACATATTCCTGGCTGGTATTGGATTGTTTGGACCAATATATGTCAAAGGAAACTTGTTATAACTGTGTTTATTCCTGCCCCCCCCCTCCTCCCCAAAGTAAGGGGAACATGGCAGTCACATGTATAATCCTGTAGTCGTCCAAGCAGACAGTAAAACGCAGACTGAAAGGAATATTTAGGGAGCCGTGGATGCGCTCTGCTTTGATGTGAAGCCATCGCTCACGGCCACAGACGCTCATGCAAATCTCGTCAGTGCAAACAAACCAACAGGATGACGAGCCGAGTGCCTTTGAAAACAGACTCTCCCCTTTAGCCCAGTGGAATGTGCAAGCTATGGAAATATGGAAAAACTTGCTTGACCCCCCACCCCCATCTGCTGTCTGTACAATGCATTTACAAAGAGCAACAGAGCTGGCTTTGTGCGTGGCCTGTGCACCTCTCTAATGCTGCGAGGGCAACAGTGGATTTTTGCATCCACGGGTCGGAGAAACCAGAGCCGTGGATATTTTTGTGTTCCGTGCTTCTGACAGCAGCATTTCACCTGCATTTTGTTGGATATCTTCCCCTGGGGCATTGGCAGCATTGAGACATTTCCATAAACAAGCAGGGGGGCCACCCCTCCGACCGTGGGCTCTTTTGCCACCAGTAACACAGTTGTCAGCGGGGCTGTTGCCTCAGCTGTGTCCCGTCTAGCTGGATGAGAGCTGTGTGGGGACACTCGGAGTGGGGCTGTGGACAGTTAGCTGGCTGGGTGAAGGGGAGGGGGCATCGCAGCTATTGTCGAGTGTGACTTCCAGACCCCCCACCCCCACCCCGGTCCTCCACCAGCCCACCCACTTGCAGCGAAGAAAGCACCAGTGCATCTAAATGTTTGCAGAAAGCAGGCAGACGGTTTTCTGAGCACGATGACATGTTTTACCATTTCTCACATAGTTACTGTATGACTGCTCATATGGTATTTACAGTCATGGTAAACTGAACCACAGAGGGGGTTATGTAATTAAAGCATCCACATAATTTAAGCAAAGTGCTCATTTAAGACTAAAAGCTGTTTATTTGTGGCTGTTCTTCATTTTTCTCGGTTCTCTATGCAGGATTATGATTACACCCAAACCCTATTTCATGCTTTCACTTCTTCCTCTTCTCTGTTTCCGTTCTCTGCAACAGGACTGCAGCGTTTATGAGATGGAAGAAAGGATCCTGGAAGTTGTAAGTGTTTCATTTCTCTTTGTTTCCCATGATGTAAACAAAAGATGACCTGGAAGTTCCTGTGCCGGGGGGGGGGGCCTTTAAGCCTTTTTAATTGGGCTTTCAGCAGGAAGGTCGGCGCTCTGAGTGAGCAGAGCAGCCGGGTATACGAGAGCGCCAGAGAAGGAGGCGGGTCCATCACGGCCCTGCCATCAATCAGTGCTTCCTGTTGTTGACTCTGTGGGCTCACGCCGGGCTGCTCCTGCGTCTTTCTTTGAAATTCATATTACAGATGTCTTTGTGGGTTTCTTTGTTCCAAAGATCTTTTTTCCTTTGCTCCTTTTATTCCTCCTCTTTGCCACCTTCTGTTCTTTATTTTCACGTGTCTTATTTTTAATTTTTTATTGTTTGATTTTTTTTTCCCCCCTTAAGCCCAACTGCAGTGATGGCTCCTGTGAGGCCTTTAAACCGTGCAGTAAATATGATAAACATAAAATCAGGGATACAGGTTAAAGTCTTTGCATGTGGTGTGAGTGCAGCGTCGCCTCACTAGTTCTAACCTGTGAAACACACAATGACCTCATTGGTTATTATTGGTGTAATGCGTCTATGGAAGTCTCGTGGTTATTGTTTTTCCCGCTGAGGCGTTTATTTTTTCCTTCTTCTCTGCAGTCCAAGATTTTGAACACCATCTGCGATCAGACCGTGAGAACCACCTCTGACCCCCTGATGAGCCAGTCGGCGTGTTTGGAAGAGGTCCAGCTGACCAACATCAATCCGGGCGAGGGTCTGGTGAGGAATGCTGCTTTTTGACTTGAACTTGCGGTCAGCTTCTTGGATTGTCTGTCCAGGAATGCCTGCAATGTGTGTCGGATTGTTGCCCTCACATTTCTGTCGTACCTTTGTCTCCCTGCGGGGATATCCTTTTATTCACCCACATCAGAAATATGATTTTTTCCTTTGTTTTTAAACCCAGGGAATGTACATCAAGTCGACCTACGATGGGTTACATGTCATCACTGGAACCACAGAACACGTAAGTGGGACAGCGGCTGATTTCAGCCTGTTTCCATGCTGAAATTCATTCATTCAGCACTAAAAACACTTCACCGCCTCCTCATCCTCCTCCTCGTCTTTGAGGGCACCCTGACTTACATGTTGTGAAGGAGTTCAGAGCTGCTCTCCACAAACCGCCTGTACAAAAATAAGTTTTACGTTTCCGGCACACCTACACAGTCAGTCGGTGACTAATGCACCTGCATCACAGCCACCGTTGGATCCTCACGCCTCCAGTCCCGACTGTGAACCAGGACCTGAATCATCACCAATAATGACTCGTTTATCCCCTTTGGCATCTTTCTGACACGAAAAACAAATCTGCTGATATTCATACACGCTGAGAGGCATTTTCTCACGAGTCTGATCTTTGTCTGGTCTGTGGTTTGAAAAGAGATTTTTAAAGGCAGCCGCAGCTGAAATCAGGCTGGAGCAGCAGCAAAGTGCCGCCCAGTTTCTGGAAGGTTGTGCGCTCTTTAATAAAAGTGATTTGTCAGCCTTTGACCTTCACTGTCATCTGTTGTCTTTAGTCACCTGCAGACCTGACAAGGAAGATCCACGCTGGGGACGAGGTGATCCAGGTTAACCATCAGACAGTGGTGAGCATCTGATTTTATTTTACATATTTACACCGTGGGACGTTAAATACATCCTGTGAATATTTATAGAGGGGACTGAGTGTTCACATCCTGTTAACCAGGTGGGCTGGCAGCTGAAAAACCTGGTTTTTAAACTGAGGGAGGACCCCAAAGGTGTGGTTCTACTGCTTAAGAAGAGGCCCACAGGCACAACAGGTTTCACCCCCGCCCCGCTGAAGAACATGCGCTGGAAGCCCCCGGTACCTCAGGTACATGCACGCATGCATCCACACTTCCTTTCATCGCTGCGTGCATCTAATCATTGTCAAACAATTATCGGCCTTTTAGGGAGTTGGTTCCAAAGCTGCAAGTCCAGGCAGGGCCACCCTGACAGTGCTGCTGGCTGAGCTGCAGAAAGCATTAAGCTTTTCTTGCACATGCACAACAAAAGAGGCAAACGGAGTCCCAACATGTTATTCAATCTATGAGACCGAGCTTCTGTGTTTAAGAATGGTTTAAAGAAAGCAGCAGGACTTCCAGTAATGTGTGTGTTCGCCCAAATGTGAAAGGCAGCAGGTAAATATTGAGCCAGTGAGGTTATGTGTGTGTGTGTGTGTGTCCCCTGTTGGTGAAGAGGGAGGCTGTAAGCTCGGACTACCAAGGCCGAAGCTCCGGCGAAAACCTCTTTTATTACCGGAGAAGACGGGATGAGATTGTATCAGCTGAGAGGGTTTCTCGCAGCAACAAAAGCAGCTGCGAGCACAAAGGTGGCCGACACGTCCGGGCCCATCACAGCGAGGCATCTCAGTTTATTTGTGACAGGAAGGCTCCAAATGGCGGAGCGGAGACAAATCATACGGTGTGACTCAAAAATGAGTGACGCTGGTTTCGTAATGCTATATAATTTGTACTATTTGAGCTATTTGGAGAAGTGCAGAGCGTAATGTTTCACAAGACCCCCAATCAGATGTTTAGTTTGTCATATATCACGTCCACAATGCTGTATCGGCAGATGTGTAATTTTGCCCTGATGAGAATAGCAGTGAGTGAGACGATGTTAGGAAACATAACTGTGGTAAATGAGTGCTATTTTGGACTGCGCTCAGAATCTTTCCATACCTCAGACATGAAGGTTTATACTCAGGCCGACATGCAGGAACTGAAATGTCTCGCCACATCTGGGGAACTTAGTTTGGGACTGAGAAAAAGCTCTGAGCAGAAACAGGAAGTAATGACTTCAGACTTGCGCTGATACTCTGCATGCAGGTGGGATAAGGAGACGCTGTTGTGTATTAGATATTAGATCACGCACTTATAACTGTGCTGTGTTTTCTCAGAATAACTCGTCCCTGGTCAGATCCCAGTCTCCCTCCAGTTCGGCTAATGGATCCACCAAAAAGGAGAAGCCGGCTATCCTGGACTTGTACATCCCACCTCCTCCTCCGGTGCCGTACACCCCACGGTAAGCCATCCCGTTTCCCGTGCAGCGCTTATTCATTTACTCGCAGCTTCAGCTCTAAAAGTAGGAGAGTATTAAAAGGAAGGAAAAACAACCCAGAGAGCTCGCTTCAAGAAGGTGAGAGCCCCCTGCTCCCCCTGCAGTGAGATTCAGACACCCCCACAGCTTTAAAGCTGATGAATAATGAGGGCCCCCCCCCCACACACACACACACTCACACACTCACACACTTTCTCCTGCGCTGGTCTTCAGCCCACTCTGCTCCCACCACAGTCCGTGCACTATGACTGTTTCATCCTCCACCTCCGGGAAGAGCCGAGAAACTCTGCTTAAAATGCTGGAGGAGAACTTTGGAAATGGAGTTAGGCTGCAGTGATGAAACGCTGCGTGCAAGTCACCTAATCACGAAAAGCTACGTTACAGTGAAATGCTGTGGAGACCAGTGAGTGAACATTTGCTCCTCCACGCAGAGAGGCGAGAACAGACTCCTTCTCCAGCATCAGTAAAAGACCGAAGGGCTCCGAGTCGCCCAACTCCTTCCTGGACAAGGAGAGCAGAAGACGCTGCACCATCGCAGAGTACGACAGGCCAAACGGCGGCTGCCCCATCGAAGCGAAGGTGGTCCAGCCCAGAATGAGGGAGCATAAGCCCTCCCGTGGTCAGTGCTTTCTCGTCACAGTGATTTATGAATATCCCACTAACAGAAGTGAATGTGTTCTCAGAACGGTGCGGTTAACGAGCGTGAACCTTTTGTCTCAAGGTAAGCCCCGGCCGCTGTCCATGCCAGCAGATACCTGTGTCGGAGTGGTTGATCCTTACGCGAAGCCCTGGGCTCAGGGCAGGAAAGGTTAGTGGGCACGTTTTAGCTGACAGCAGGAGCAGGGTTTTATTCTGCTGTGGGACTCAATAACCCACGACAGAGTATGAAAGAAAGCATTTTTAGGCTGTGAGATCTGGACCCTCACATAAACGCCACATGCAGAGCAGCTGCCGTTTCCAAGGCTCCGGTTTGCTTATGGTAGTTTTTTGGAATAAAAAATGTGACCAGAAACCAAAGATGATCAAAACAAATCCACCCTTGGTACTGTTTTCGTGTCAGGATGCAGGCGCAGTACATTTATTTCCTTATTTTAACGTGGGAGTCTGTGGGAACGACTCACTTTGGGAGGCTGCCTCGAGTGGCCACTAGTGGATCTGCAGTTTTTGGCACAGCAGCAGCTGTTTGAGCCCTTTGAATAATAATAACAATATTAACAGAATAATTAATTTTTTGTAGTAATTTCCTTTTTGTCTCTGATAGTCACAGCTAGAAGTCTCAAATCATGAGCGTTCAGTCTCTGCTGTGCAGTTAAATCATCGTCTACTTACTGTAAAACGTTAATAACAAGTTTACATTAAACATCACACGTATGTTTATGTGACAGCTGCCCGAACCCCATGAACCCGTCTCTACATGACAGATGAGAACAGCGTAGTGACACATGATCAATAACCTGCCGCCGTGTCTTTGCTTCAGGCGACGACCTCCTGTACAGATACCTGAGTAACGAGAGGATCCCCACCATCGCCGAGGAGGTCCCCGCGGCGTCTCCTCCCTACAGGCCCGCGGGGGAACGTCATCTCATCCGAGTGGACCACATCCGGGGCAGCCGCTACTACTCCAGCTCAGACCTCCACAACAGTGCCACCATCCCCTACCAGGAAGACGTGAAGAAGGCTCCCGCGGCTCCCGTCTCCAAGCGCGCAACGGCAGAACGCTCCCTACTGGTCAGTTGGATCACGCGGCTTAAGCTATTGACTCACTGATGATGTGCTTCCTGTCCGGGGCTTCCTGTTCCTGTCTTGTCTTCCTCAGTGCCTTTGATATTTAACGTCCTCGGGCTTTCTCACACTCCTCTCCCCCATACCCCCCCCCCCGGTGTTACTACTACTACCAACTACAACTGCTGCTCTTCAACCGAACTTGCTTTTGTAGTCCTCACTACATTGCGTCATCGCTCCTTTAACACTGCCAGCAACCCTCATCTCTGACACGAGCCTCAGGAGGATACAGTTTAGGCTTTTTTGGATCTCTGTACATATCATGTCATGTTCTTCAGTTTGGTTATTTAATACACTGAAGCTCTCAAGAACCTGCCTGGTATCAGTTCAGTTCTGTGTTTTGTTTTGTTTTTGCTTTTCTTTTGCATAAATAAGTTATAAAAACAAAAGTTAGACAAACAGCTTTTCTTTTCATGTGTGATTGTGATTGCTTACATTACCTTCTGCCAATGGTTGCCTCTTGTAAAGCTATGCATAAGATTCCTACAGTCACTTTAGTGGAAAATGCTGCATCGGTCGTTAAAGGTGTTTTTCTCGTCACTGGCGAACACTTGTGCATGATCTGAGGCTATGCACTGAACTCAGTAAACCTTTATAACCTGTGTTTCAGTTACTCTGCGTGCACGGGGCCTGCACGTGCAGCTGGGTCACAGTAAACTGCTCCTTTAAGCCAGCATTTTGAACCAATACTGTGGGACGCAGTGGTCACGTGACCGTTTATTAGCTCACGCCGTTGAGAAACCACAGATCACAAAAGACAGAATGACAGTATTATTTAAGAAGCTGCAGGGAATGAGTGTCTGTTGTTGCTTTTTCTGCCTTTTGTAAGATTTGAATAGCGTTTTATTAAAAACTGCAGTTCATCTCAGTGAATTTTTGTATTGTCTTTATTTTACTGGTGCGTGTGGAGTGGCTGCTAATGTGTTACCATAATATGCATCTCCATAAGCAACATTATATACTTGAAACAGAACAGAAATGTTATTAAAAAGGCAGCTTTACACTTCTGTCCACCCTCGGGCCGAATGCAGAGCCGCCTCTCTCTAACCTGCTCTGACCTTTGAGGTGAACCTGGCTTCTGCTTTTTTTTAACGCATGCGATGCAACACGATAGGTAACGTCAAGTTACCTTTTGTCTTTGTCAGACGGTGATGGTTATGCAACTGCTTCCCTCTTTGAGCTTTAAAGTGCAGCTGGGGGAGCATATGGCCGAAGCAGGTTTTCCACCCGGGGATCTCTTTCTGGCAGATGTCGCCTTTTAAACATTTAAAGGGCAGGTTAGGATCAGCTCGCTTGATGGCTTTTGCCACTTTCATTGATTTTAATAAGTGTTTTCCTGGGATTGATCAACAGCTTTCATCGTTCTGACAGCCACGAAGGATGCCCACCTCTCTGACCTCTCTGCCCGTGCACGTCTTCTTATCTCTTCTTCTTTATCTTTCACTTGTTCTTCCTAAAGTCTCGCTCTGCCCATGCTTGCTGAGCTGTAGTCGCCTGCGGTCCTCACTAATTCGCACTTTCTGAAAGGCTGTGGTCTGCCTAAGTACTACCTGCACTCTGTTTATCCCACTGCATAAGTTTGCTAACCACTAACATTTTTATGCCTACACATCACAGATGGTTACAAGAGAATGATGTGCTGAATTATTTCTAGTTTGTGCATGTTGCAATACACAACCCAGCCTTTGTTAAATAATTGCTATATTTCTGTTCCCATTTGTTTTTCCTGTTCCTGGCAGAATCATTCATTTTACTAAGCAAATGTTGTAGAGGTAGCCAATACTCCTCAACATATATGTATGATTTTAGTGCTCTGCAAGAGAAAACCGCACAAATCTTCACAACTGCCTGCTTTAAGATAATCATGAGAGGAGTATGGATCAGGAATAGCAGAGAGCATCTCAGACTGAGGCTGTGAGAACACGCGCGTTAACATCAAAAATCTGTATTTATCACAGGGATCCAACTGGCACTCTAGCAGTGACTTCCTCAACCGGTGAGTTCCTCTCCCTCTCCCTCCTGCACACACACAGACACACACACACACACACAGCTGGTCAAAGGTTTGTGAGGTTTCTGGGCAACCCCAATTTTAGTTTTTGGCAAAGTGAGAGTGAAATACACCCAATTATTTTTATTTGAAATTATCGTTTTGTGTGGCTCCCGTGTGGAGGGTCAGTATTCCCACTGTCCTGCTCCGTGATGCAGCAGTCTCAGCCCTTCTACAACCTGAAGAAGTGGTTAAGACATAAATGTGATGATAATTTAGCCCTCTAAACTTTGCTTTTCTCAGAGAAGCATCCATTTGCAGTGTTGTTTCTGCATTCTTGCCGTCGGTTTTAGTTGCTGAGGAGAAATTTTACCCCGCGCTCTGTGAAGTGTGACCCACAGTTTGGATCGTTCGATGGATCATCATTACATAGGGACGAGCTGCTGCACGATCCAGCGACTGTGCGGTCTGCACACAGTAAACCAGCCTAAATCTTTCCAGCATGTGCTTTGGGTCATTGGCCTGTTGTCACAGGACACTGGTTCACGATGTCCTTCCTTTAAAAAGAAGAAAAATCTTTGGTCCTCAACAGATTTCCCACATTCTCTCCTTTAAAGCATTCCCAAAGAGGGGACCTCTGCATGCCTCCATAAATATTCCCTAATGATTAATGTCATTCATATGAAGAAAGCAAAGTGACCTCAAGCTTCTCAGCTGTAGCGTACAAACAGTGTTAATGGTGTGAAATGACAGCAGGTTGTGGCTGTTTCAGGGTCAGTGGGTGACTTGCTTTCATAATCAGAGATGAAGCAGGAGTAGCTGCTAAAATCCAGTGTAAATGCCTGAGACTGATAAACATCCTCTGCAGAAAGTTGTAGTCATTTTTTAATTAGCAAACACGGCCTATTCACTCCCTGAAACATCTAAATGAATTTGGAGCTCGTCATTAAACTGGGAGAGTATTTGTGGCCTTTTTAAACATGGTGGTCTCTCAGCGCCTCAGTATCCAACATGTCCCACACAGCAATCTGTCCATCCACCCCCAAGAGCCCCCAGAGATCTTTAGAAATGTCACTGTTATGACGAATCCCAATTCTTCTCCGCTCCCAACTATAAATAACTCCGTCCCGCTACGAAATATGATGACATATGAGGATCTGTCTCCTCATCATTTGCCCATACATCTCCTCTTGTCTTGGACGCGGAGCCCGAGGAAGTGTGACTCCCCACATTAACACCCCAATAGATGACTAAACGCCTCAAGCCCCCCACCCCGGTGTTTCTATTCCAAGAGCCGCACACAAACACTGCATCCGGTTTACTGCACGCTCGATCAAAAACATTACTCACAATTAGGATATATAGACAGATGCTTTTGTAAAGCTCGTAGATAAATAGTTGACTCATCGCTGGTGGCAGTTATGAACATGTGCTGCCGGTGCAGGGAATGGGATTTGATTGACAGTGGACTTAATCGTGTGTCATAGTAATTTTAGGCTGGTCGATCTGTAAAAACAGGACCGTTTTCTTTCTCGTGCTAAAGCACGACATGTGACGGTGCATCAGAGTTCTCTTTGTCATTTGTTTAACAGCATTATAAATAAAGTACATCATAAAAAAAATCATTGTCATCTTTTTAGGAATTTAAGAGGAAGGAGAGCAAAAAGAAAAGGCAATTAAAGGGCAGAGACGGCAAACCCGAATCAATTTTATTTATATAGCATCAAATCACAACAAACAGTCACCTCAAGGTGCTTCATACTGTAAGGTAAAGACCCTACAGTAATACAGAGAAAACCCAACAGTCATAACGACCCCCTATGAGCAAGCATTTGGCGACAGTGGGAAGGAAAAACTCCCTTTTAACAGGAAGAAACCTCCAGCAGAACCAGGCTCAGGGAGGGGCAGTCATCTGCCGCGACCGGGGAGAGGGAGAGAGACAGGACGACAGAATAAACAGAGGTGAATGCAGAAGAAACGCTCAGTGTGTCATATTAATCCATTTCATTCCCTAAAGAAATGCTGGGTCAGTCCCAGCTGAGGGAAACCCAATATTCTGAGCATTGGGAACAAGCTTCTGGTCCAGCTCCTGTGGCTGGTCTCCACGTGGCTCATCAGAAGCTCTCGCAGACAAACGGCAGCCCTTAAACGCCTCCTTTTGCTCAGCCCAGTCAGAGGGAGTCGGGCTGGAGCACAGATAAAGATAATGAGCAGTTATGAATAAGTATGTGTTGAAAAGTTCCAAAATCCACTGTGGTGATGGGAGACGGATCTGGTGTGTGAAATAACTTTACTGTAAAGCTCTGCTTGACATCAGTGCATGTGGTGTGTTTCCAGTTATTAACGTGTTGGCGCTCCGTGTCTCTCGCTTGTTCTTACAGGTATAATCATCCACATTTACGATCCTGGTCCTTTTCCCAAGCTGTAAGTAAATAACAATGAGCTCCTCTCTGACAATAACGCATCTGAATGTTGTGAGTGTGCTTCATCCGTCGTGCAATGTGAAGAATGCCCTCGACGAAGAGGCGGTGAAACTCGAGAGCCTCAGTTATAGGCCCATTACCGTGCACACAAAGATCAGAGTGCACTGAGAAGCTCTTCCTTTACAGATGTGGGAGCAGCAGCAGAGGTGGAGAAATGTGTCCACGCCGAAGCTTCTCAGTGTCCACGACTTTGATGAACTCCCTGATTTTATTTGATTTATTTTATTTGATCTCAAAGTCGACACTTGGGATATAAAATTAAATTCGGTCACTTTCTTTTGTACAAAACTTGGTGAAGACATTTATGACCCCCCTCAGGATAAACTGTATCCATCTTACACCATCAACAGGTTGACATTTTATTCTACTAAACTACTAAATATTAAACTAGCGAGCTCAGACACAACTAAAATGGTACGGATCATACTTATTTAATAACAGCATGTCAGCACCGTTGTGCGCATTAGCTCGAAGTAGCACGAGGCTGCAAACATGGCTTCAGTCTCTGCTGAAAGCTGATCGTGCACCTACCAGCTTTGGCATTTGTGGAAATGAAATGACTGCAGGGGTTAACCGAGGATGCTGTGAAACCGTACACCCACCCTACCACGAGTTACTGTCAATCCCTCAGTGACACATACCACTCATGCACCTCCACAGGGGTCAGATGGATGGACGCGGGGGGTAGCGGCAGATGGACAAGTTGTTGTTGCACAAAGGAAAACCTTGAACTTGCTGTCAGCACTGATGCAGGCGCGGGGCAGAGGATGGTCTACGCTGGCCTCTTCTTTAGGATTATTTGTGTTTTATATGGGCATATCTGTGGGAGCCCAAATTCTGATTTATGGTCATACAGTCTGCATTCAGAGCAGCGAGATCAAAATTCAGGTCATGATCAGCTGGACGGCTACCAAAGCAGGCGAGGGGCTCACAGCACCACCAAACTGAATCTGATATCATCTCCAACCACTGCACCCTTCCCCCTTTACACTGTGTGAGAGTCTCTGGGTAAATAATAGCTGCTCTGTTTGACCCCCCCCCCCTCCCCCCTTCACTCACTCACACACACACAGTTTCTGGGTGGGGGCATTAAGTAAGCACCATGACCATTCTCAGCATGGATCATGATGGGAGATGGAGTGCTACAATGCTGTGACCAATCTGCCCTCCCTTGAATCCTTGAGGCCTTTGACATGAGTCGCAGGCCAGATTATTTCACTTCCAGCCCCACGCAGCTGAAACAAAATGCACCTTTAAATCACCCTCAAGTGGCACGCTGAGACTTTGCCTTCGTCGCAGAAATCATTCAGCGCGTTGGACTGAAATGTTGAAGGCTGCCGGGAGGTTCAGGGGCAGCTCGAGGAAGCTGCTCGATGCAGATGAGAATGATGGCGGGGTGACGGGAGGCAAAGAGGAAGACGCAGCCTGTGAGAATGTGAGAGGCATAAAGGGAGGGGGCCTCCTCATAGTCACTTCAGACCACTCTACTATTCAATAGCAAGTGGAAAGAAATATGAGGCCCCTGTCTATTTAGGCTGAGTACAAATGGAGACTATAATAATGCAGGACTCAGGAATGTGTCTGCTGGCGGAACACCCACGCCTCTGCACAGATACAGCTCAGGCAGTGATGTTATGGCTAAAGACCTGCTCCCCACTGAGGCAGTAAAGGGTGTTGATGGGCAGGCCGCAGCTTACCCCAGCAGTGACTGGATGGGTGTAACATGAGCCGCTTATTTTTCTCATTTTTGTGCAGGCGGTTTGCTGTGATTTTTATCAACTTCTCTTAAAGCAACGAAAGAAAAAAGAAACGTGCTTTGTAACCATCGGCCTGGGAACTTCCTCCACATTAGTCACGTGTGAAATGCAGCTTTTTCAGTAGTTGCCCTCACTGTGCTCCTCACACATATTCACACATTTCCTTAATGTCTGGCAGATCATACCGGAAGTTTACGCAGTTATTACGCAGGTAAACCTTTGAAACGGTAGCTCTCAGTCCAGTCTAAATCTTTCATATCTAATAGAATAACAGGTGGAACAGGAAGTGAGCGTGCTGGATAAACAGCATGCTTCCATTTCCAGTTAAACTGCTACACGGTTGGGTTTTAGCGACACCCTGTGGTCAGAAGGGATAACTGCCTCATTGGAGGAAAATATGAATTTTTAACTGAATGTAAAGAATGATCGATGTGCGGGAAAATACATAAAATCAGAAAAAAATCGCCCGAGTTAAACTTGCATTAAAAAAAAAATCACAATCTTGGTGACGTAGCTTTCAGGTTGGGTGGTGCGCTCGTTGAAGTGTGGAGGGTAACACCCAGAGAGCACCTGAGCTCACCTGAAACCAGCCGAGCTCTCTTTGGATTTCTTCCCTGGCGTCGTGTCTGTGGTCCTGACATGTTGGCCAAAGTTTGGTCAAACTTTGAGCGCAGCTTTCGGGCCAGACTGCTCTCTCTGAGGCTGTGGTGGCAGGTACGGTCCTGCTTTATCCTCCGGATACTTAATCAGCTCCAGGACGGCCAGGCTGCATTTGATCTAAATGAGCCGCCCTGAACTATCTTTATTTAAGAAAATGTGGGTTAAGCTTCTAAAAATATCATATGTATTTCTTGTAAAGAGCCTTTTTTATTATTATTATTTTTAAGTGTCATTTTCCTTTTTTATTGTAAGGAGCAGCTTTTTACGATCGTCTGAATCATTTCAAGTATTTGAGGCAAAGATCGAAACTCATCATCACGCCTCATTTCTTTTTCCTCCGAGAGTAAAATAAGCTTTTTCCTGATTTTAGATAGAAAAGTGTATCCTACACTGTTTAACTCAAGTATATTATTAAGTATATTTACTTAAGTATACTTAATTTACTTTAACTTCAGAGGGTACTTGTGTAATCTGCAGAAGGGTTTGCTCAGACTGGATAAATATTACGTATGCTTCTTGACATGTGCAAAAGAGAAAAGTCCAAGAGGAAGTCTGTTACCAAAGAGAGGCACGCAGCCACTCTCAGTCGGGTTTGGATGTGGTTTGTGTGCTGATAAGCATCTACCTCTGACACCCGGAAACAAAGTGATGCTGCATGTGTGCAGAGCTTCAGCGCTTCTAGTAATGACTGACTGTCAGAGGCACAGAGGAGACTTGGATGTTTGGAGTTTTAAAGAACCAGGTATGAGTCTCTCTTGTTTCTCTGGTGGATGTTGGCAGGCTGTGGCTGAGCTGCTGCGGGGCTCAGGAGCCTGCGGGCAGCTTCACCACCTGCTCTGACCTGAAGTCTTATCTATCTTTGGTCGCGGAATCTAAAAATGTGTGCGGGTGACACCTTTCAGAGCTGCTACCCACCGTGTACAGTTTGCCATTGTCTCTAAGTTCGCACCCCGTGCGGTAGCATGATGGGCTGTGCAGCAGCGGGATGGTTAGTTGCGTGTCTGCGATGTGCTATTTCTCTGCTGCTTCACAAAAAAAAAAAAAAAAAGGAACGTAACACAGGAAGTTAGTCAAAAAAGACAACTTGGATTTCTCAATGTCACCGTTCATTTATGAGGTTCAGCTGCGAACTGAGAAGTGTTTTTCTGATTCTGTGGTGGTAAAAAGCATTTATGGGGGGGGGGGCTGAGACCTCTGCCTACTGGCTGTGAGTCACAGACTGCACGAACCTGCTGACACTGACTATTGTGACACTTCGCTGTGTGTCAGTGCTGATGAGGAGTATGAACTTTTTTTAGTTGTAAACCTTTTTCTTACAACTTCTGCTTCTGCAGAAGTTCTGCTCTTTCTAACCATGCCCCCCCCCCCTCCGAAAACACACACACACACACACACACACACAAAAAGCAGATTGAGAAACATCATCTCTGCTGTACCCATGACGCCACATCCTTTTGTCACTCCTGTTCTGCTCATTTATCTCGGGGTATTATCAGTCTGCACGTCTTTGAATAAGGCGCTCCTCTGGTTTCTTTCTACAGGCTGCCTTCCCCATATCTGTGACTCCTTCTATGGCTGCCGATGACTACAACCCTGTAAGCTGTCCTTTTTTTTTTTTGTTAAGTGACATTTACTCGCTCTCCCTTTCATGGAGTAGAAACTTCTGCTTCCTCTATTTAACAATGACCAGTTTAAAGATATGTAGCGTACACCCAGAGTTTGTGCACCACTGGGTGCATTTTTCTTTCGTCTGATCCACGAGGGGGCAAAGAGCGCTATAAAGAAAAGGAGACCAATGAGACGCAAGTCCCAGATGATGCTGTTAGGAGGTGTTAATCTGCACAAAGAAAGAGAGAAATGTATGTGACAGTCGGTGTGAAAACAGGATGTTTCAGACAGCCTCTTCTCAGTCGTGGGGTTTCAAACTACTGATTTGCTCCTCACGCCTCTTCCCTCATACTCTTTGACCTCCCCTTCTGCTCTCCTCTCAAAGGTCTCCCTCCGACACAAATCCAAGAAGAAGAGCCGAGGAGGTGAGTCCTGTCTCATCACTTTGTCACTTACGGGCCCACAGCTGTAATTTGAAACTGTGGTGGGCGTGTGTGAAGTGCAGTTAGTGTGTACAGAGGGATATTGGACAACACGAGTTACTTTCACTTCACTTCTTTTACTTCTTGCCATCGTGTGGCTGTGTCTTTGGCCTCTTCTGAGGAGCTAATTTGTATGATACTGCCTTTGCTGACTGACTCATATCTGGAACAGGTAGGATGAAGGGTAGAATTGACTGTTCAGGATGTTTCATGAGCTTGCTCATTGGGTTTGTTATTTTTAGAGGTCCATTCGGTTGTCAACCACATTTAGACTGAAATGGAAATGTTTTGGTTGCTTGTGTGGAGATGTTTGAGTCTGCAGCTGCTTCCCGGCTCTGATTGGATTTAGCTGTGACACAGAGAGAGTGGAGATTGTCTACGTGCACTGAAATACGCTTGTTTTCTTTATCTGTTTAAGGCAATGGTACAATGAGCAGAAGACGGATCTCGGTCAAAGAGCTCGGTCAGCCGGACCACCAAGGCTGGCTGTACAGGAAGAAGGAGAGCAAAGGCTTCCTGGGTATGAAATGGAAGAAGTTTTGGTTTGTGCTGAAGAAGACTGCTCTCTACTGGTACACCAACCAGCTGGTGAGTAAAACGTCCTTTCACCAGAAGACGCATTTCTGATCATGTCTTTGATTATGGCTACTGTTCAGAGTGCAGGCAGCAAATGTAGTTCCAGAGTGATGCAAAGTTACAAAAACTGTTGCACACTTCTCTAACATTATTAATCTTTATCTTCTAAGTTTATACAATATAATGTCATGATGGGAATTATATCAGAAAGGAGAGGAAAAATAAAGAAGCTGTTAAAGTTTTCCACCTCTTTGTTTTGGTATTTTCTTTGGGATAGTTCTCCTTCCTGTTGATGGTTCCCTTTTAAACAATGATCTTCCATGTCTCCATTAAATTAGTTTATTTCCACAAAAACAATGAAAAGCTCAAAAGCAACAGTGGTATATGCAGGTCTGTGAACATGTACTTCCTAATTGAAAAAGAACATCTTTTAAAAACGTTCAAACTAATGGATCCTCTCAAAAAACTAAAAATCCAGTCGTCAGGGCAGTCCTCGGGGGCTCGGGGGGTCGGAGTGAGTACTTACAGCAGGATGGTGGGATGGACACAGAATAAACCACAGCACACATTTGTATATTTGAAGATCCAGTAATTGTGTTACTGTTAGTCTTTGGACACAATAAGCTGTTCCAGGTCACACCACCTGTTCCTTACGCAGTAACCTGTTGTAGCTTTGATCTAATTTGTTGGCAGTATGTTGACAAAAACAAACATGCTGACAGGCATATTTCATGACGCTTCAGTCTGAATCCATAAAACTTCTTAACTCGACGGTTTTGATTTGTACAAATACTCTGCTAAATAATACAACATATTCAGATACGGTCAGGAAGAATGTTTTCAGTCCTATGCAGTGATTTTATCTATCAATTTTATTTATATAGCACCAAATCACAGCAAACTAAAGGCGCTCCATATTTTAAGGTAAAGACCCCCACAATAATTACAGAGGAAACCCAACAGTCAAAACGACCACCTGTGAGCAAGCACTTGGCGACAGTGGGAAGGAAAACCTCCCTTTTAACAGGAAGAAGCATGACTATCTATCAATGTGTATATGTGTATATATGTATATGTGTATATATGTATGTATACGTGTGTGTGTGTGTATATAATATAAAAATCAGGATTTTGTCACTGTGTCTTTGATTTGCATGTATTCGAACTGTTTTTGGCTGTAGGCCGTTGCTTTAGCTGTTTTTGCTTACAGCAGCAAACGTGGAACACCACTAAATTTGAATATAGATTTAATAACACACCATACATTTAACACTTGGTGAGTCACACATGTTCGGCGCTGAGGCCTCAGGCCCGTGAGTCATACTGGTTTCTTCCACAGCTCTCTCCTCACCAGCCTGTCACTGCAGGACCCACGGAGCACTGTCATTGTGCTTCCTGAATGTCACAGTGTCTCTAATAGCCCGACTGGTCCTGCTACAGAAATTCGTAATCTACACGTTTGATTTCCTGGCACGATAACTCGAGTCGGGCCCGCTGTACGTCAGCGTCGCTCAATGGGAGGAAATTAAAGAAGAAGCCTGTTGCAATTCAGAGGCAGCTGTCAGTGTGGGGAAGTGGTTAGAAAATTGTGTTTTAATGCTCACTGTTGTTCAATCTGTGTGTTGCAGGCAGAGAAGGCTGAAGGCTACATAGACCTCACAAACTTTATGATTGACAGAGCCATCGAGTGCAAGAAGAAATAGTGAGTGTAATCTGTGAAGTTGAGCTCACAGTTATTAATCACAGTAGAAATGTCTGCGTCACCTCCCTGCTCATCTGCTTTTCCTCACTCAGTGCATTCAAAGCCTGCCACCCGCAAGTTATGATGTTTTATTTTGCTGCTGAGACCTACGAGGAAATGAATTTGTAAGTCATATAAAAGCACAACACTGTTTTGTAAATGGATACATTTTAATGCATTCTAATCTTGAATCAGTTGTAATGAAGCTGAATGATTTCTTTGTTGTAGGTGGGTGAATAAGCTTGGTCTCGCCTCGATTCAGTATGAGCCAGCAGAAGGGAACGCTGCAGCCGGTGAGCACCCCTTCCAATTTCAGACTTCTGTTCCTGTCGCTGTTGTTAAATGAAAACCTGCTATTTCCAAGATGTCACTGTTTTAATAAACTGGTTAATCAAGCCCTGCGACAGACTGGAGACCTGCCGGGGGTGTACTTTTCCTCTCACCTTATGGCAGCTGGGATGGGCCCCCAGCAGCTCTGAATTGGATAAGCGGAAGAAATTCTTTTTTTGACTGTTCTAGAGCTCTAGAGTGCTTTTCTATCAAACATACCCACTTGGGACCCAAGTGGGGGCACTGTGGGCAGACTGGCATCAAATGTATGGCACATCTGAGTCCCACACTAAGCAGAGAGGGCCTCATTGTGGGCCCACAGTATGCCCACTGCGAGTGTGAGCTGTCCTGCTGGGACCCCCACACTGGGTGGCTGTGGCTCAGGAGGTAGAGCGGGTCATCTACAAACTGGAAGTCTAGTGGTTCGATCCCTGGGTGCTCCAGTCTGCATGCCAAGACACCTTAGTTGCTCCTGATGTCGTCACAGAGTGAATGGATGAATGAGATGTGTTCGTAAATACAGCTCTATGAGATCCACTGCAGTCACACTAGTACCGGGTCCACAGTGGGCTGCCCTAACAGACCCCACACTACACAGCCCACATGGTGCAATACCGCCACCAATTGGTATAGAGTGGGAACCACTTTTGACCACTGCCTTAATCAACACATCAACACATAGTTCATTTGACAGATTGCTACTCCAGATGCCCTTCCTGCCACCCCCACCCGCCCCCCATCCCCAAAAAAGCTCAAAAGAGAGATCCATGGCTTGATTGGGAAACCATATAAAATACACCACACTGTGGATTCACTTGCCCTCAAAGAAAAAAAACAAATCCCATCAAACAAATGAGTGTGTTTAGAAAATCAAATATGGCCTGGTATTGTTCACTTTGTGAGTTTTTTTTGCAGTATATCAATAAGATCCCATTGAACTTCCATTTTCCTCACGTTTTGAATCAGTCGCCTTATCTCAGCCTCATATTTCTGACAGTGTAATAAAACCTGTCCATGGTTGCATCTTGTCCACGGTAGCCACATTTCCCTGTATGGTGTTTCAATTCAATTCAATTCAATTTAATTCAATTTTATTTATATAGCGCCAAATCCCAACAAACAGTTGCCTCAAGGCGCTTTGTATTGTGGGTAAAGACCCTACAATAACACACAGAAAACCCAACAGTCAAAACGACCCCCTATGAGCAAGCACTTGGCGACGGTGGGAAGGAAAAACTCCCTTTTAACAGGAAGAAACCTCCAGCAGAACCAGGCTCAGGGAGGGGCAGTCATCTGCTGCTGCTGAGGGGAGAGAGATAGGACTAAAGACATGCTGTGGAAGAGAGACAGAGATTAATAATAATGATTAAATACAGAGTGAAGTATAAACAGGTAAATAAAGGTGAATGAGAAGAAACAGTGTGTTATGAGACCCCCCCCCCAGCAGCCTAGGCCTATAGCAGCATAGCTAAGGGGTGGTTCAGGGTCACCTGATCCAGCCCTAACTATAAACTTGATCATAAAGGAAAGTTTTAAGCCTTATGAATAAGGTGCCAGCAAACACATCCATGAGGGGCCCACAGTGGGTAAGTGTGGGAATGTGTGGGCAGGGCAAATGCACACTTTTCTTACATGGTCCTCAAGTAGGTGTGTCAACACTGAGCCCACAGCAATTTGCCCTGTGGAGTCCCTGTATGGGTTTTATGTGGCCAACACCACTGAGAGTTCCCCACACAATTCCCTGTTGGGGGCCCCACAAGAGCAAAACTGCTGTGGGGTCCACGCGGACGAGCCTACATGGGCCCCACATGGGTTTTCTGTGGGCAAGCTCACAGTTGGCTCGCCCACAGAAAAACCCATATGTGGGCCCCAAAGTGCAAACCTGCTGTGTGGGCTCTTGGGGCCCTCATAAGAGAAATGTGGGTTTGCCCCGCTCACACAGCCCCACAGTTCACCCAAAGCTACCCACTGTGGGCGAGCGCGGGCATGTTTGCTGATGTTAATGCATGCTTCAGGTTATGAATTTTTGCTTCTTGTGTGTCTCCCTGCACAAATATGGATGTTCAGAGTGTTACAGTGAAGCCAGTGATCACGAAGAAGCTGAAACCACAGACATACCCCCCCACCATACTCGGAACAGACCCTGCGGAACCCCGTGGATGCCTCCGGGCCTCCTGGTAGCACACATCAGGTCAGTAATGTTTCTGGCTGGATACACATCCACGCCTAAGAGTGAACATTTATTGATTTATTTAAATGTAAGTTCACAGTGACCACAGGCACAGTCTGTCCTTAATAACACTGTGTGGGCTCAAGAGCATTTTATGTTTCCAGTGAGCACAGTTTGTCGTTACACCTACGAATGCAAGCTAAAAATCCACCACGCGGAGAAGAAAATGTTCCAAAGCCAGCATCCAGGATGTGAGGCATGCACATCTGTGAGTGCATCAGGAAGCCTGGACAGGTTTCATGTGCTGCTCTTTCAGGACAGGCCGATTCAGCAAGAAGATGGCCCACCTACCTTTAGCACATTAGCATGACTCTGTAAAAAGTGAAATCATGGTGCTAACTGGCCTGAATGCAGTCCGGGACTTAGATACGCTCAAAACCTTGCTGCTAAACATGAGTAGTAAAGAATTTTTGCTTTCGCAGCTGAAACATTTGGTTCCCAGGAGCTCGGAGCGTTGGTTAAATAATGCAACACAGCGGGCAAACGTGCACAGACCAAACATTTCTGAAACGTGTTGCTGCCATCACATTCAAAATGCACTCATAATTTCAGATTTCAAAAGTCTCAGTTCTAACAGCGCATTTATGGTCTTTTTGCCTGTTTTAATATTGGGTTTAGTTTTAAAGACAAACTACATATTTCTTTCAAAATAAATAAAATTAAGTGCTTAGCAAAATGTGATTAATTGATGGTGAAAAAAAGACTCTTAACTGAAGTGTATTTGTATTTCAGGGTACCCTTCCTCCTCCTTACTCCTCTGCAGCCCCCAGCGAAGCTAACGGTTCGCTCTCCTCACCTGTCAGCACGATGACATCTCAGAGCTCCGCCTCCTCACTCACCAAGCAAAGACAGTCCTGGTTGGACCTGGTCTCGCACGCATCTCCTGCTGCTGGGGAAACCGCAGTGGTGTGCTCAGCCCAGGTCCACTTGCATCAGCGTCCACGGGAGGAGACTGCAGAGGCTGCGAGGCTGGCTACCCAGGACTCCTCGCAAATTGGGTCTAATGTGGAAGTAGCGTCAGCAGAAGGGGAGGAACGGGGGGTGTTACAGGGACGCAAAATGAAGGTGAATGTTTAGCATACTTGGTGTCATTTTAGGCAAAGTATATTGTTTTTTCTGTTGCTGTAAGAAGCAGATCACATTTCACGTTTCTCACAACTTTGATGAGCATCAGTTATCAGCAGAATATATAACTGTTGATGTGCTTTTTTCTTTCCTGAGCTTTTCATCTGTGACCGGGCAAATGCCTGCACATCGTTTAAATTCATTTTGCAGGAGCTGCTGCATTCTGTGTTATGATGATGGAGGGTATTATCCTGTTGCAGGCAAGCATGGGAACAGCTCAGATGAGATGGAGAAGCTGTATATACATCTGAAAGAGGCCAGCCTCTCGCCGATAGGAGAACGTAAACCATCCACCAAAAAGGAATTCAGGACCTCCTTCATAAGGCGCTGCAAAAACCAGGCCGTCAATGATAAGCTCCACCTTATCAGGGCACTCAACAGCACGTTAAAGGTGCAGGATCTGACTCTTTATAAAACACTTGAAGGCTTTTTCTTAGTTTGTAAACAGCAGAAGAACGTAGTTGACTACATATGCTTTGTGCATATACGAGTTTTAACTCTTTTCTTTACCCCTCTCCTTTTCTGGCCCAGGCTAAAGAGGCGGACTTGCAGGCGATAGAACAGATCCTGTCGGACCGAGAGCTTACCTCTCACAAGTTCAGAGAGTGGAAGGAGGGCAACGTGCCTTTGGTGCAGGAGATCTGCGTCAAACAGGACCAGCAGGTGGCGTCAGAGGCCGCAAAGGCTGAGTGCGAGCAAACACCAACCTGAACGAGACCAGACAGAGC
>JAMQGT020006708.1:0-29003 GCA_024447675.2 Pterophyllum scalare
AAAGGAGGCCCTACACCATACTAATAAATTATTGTGGTCTAAAACCAGGTGTTTCAGTTTCATTGTCCAACCCCTGTATATATTTGGGTACAAGAGGACCCTCTAGTATCTTCCTCCTGCCACCTGATCCAGCTGACCACCAGGTGGTGATCAGCTCGACAGCCCAGCTCCTCCCTTCATCCAAGTGTCTAAGACATACAGCTATAGATCTGATAAGAGTACAAAATTGATCATTAACGTACACACTGTCATTGCCCACATTAAGGTTTAAGTCCTCCAGTAGGACAATGGTGTTCCCAGATGGAGTGCCCACCCTGTAGCACCCTACCCATTGAGTCTAAGAAATCTGTGTACAGTCAGGGCCCATTAGTCAACCCAAGGACACAAGGCAGCAACCCTCTCTAGCCCATCCACATTTTACATTGTGTGAATGTACAGTGGGTATGGGCTGGGAGAACTCATCACAACAGGAATGAAACTGATGGTATATGAGTACACCCATCCCTGCCCACTGCCTCTCATGAGGGATAACTCCAGTGTGGAACATAGTCCAGTCTCTCCCCAGGGAACACTATATCTGAGCCTTTGTGTATAGATTTTTAATAAACGTATGCACTGTTTTGTAATTGAGACCTCTCGTTAGTTATTACTGTTATATTCATTGTTGTGATCATGATTAATTTCAAGCTTATAGTTAGGGCTGGATCAGATGACCCTGAAGTTATCTGCTATAGGCCTAGGCTGCCGGGGGGGGGGTCGGATAATGCACTGTTTCTTCTCATTCACCTTTATTTACTTGTTTATACTTCACTCTGTATTTAATCATTATTATTAATCTCTGTCTCTCTTCCACAGCATGTCTTTTGTCCTGTCTCCTGACTCAGCCCGAACCGGTCACAGCAGATGCACTGCCCCTCCCTGGAGCCTGGTTCTGCTGGAAGTTTCTTCCTGTTAAAAGCTGAGTTTTTCCTTGCTACTGTTGCCAAATGCTTGCTCATAGGGGGTTGTTTTGACTGTTGGGTTTTCTCTGTGTTATTGTAGGGTCTTTACCCACAATACAAAGCGACTTGAGGCGACTGTTTGTTGTGATTTGGCGCTATATAAATAAAATAAAATTGATTTGAATTGAATTGAACATGGAGTGATCTACAGATAATTAATCATGACAATCTTAACTTTTCTTAGCTATTGTTACCCCATAGAGCGTTATTTGACTTCACACAAACTACACATGGTCAATTTATGACTAAAATATTTAGATTTGAAATGATCTTGAAAATAAATTTAAGACATCCAGTGATATATGTAAATAAACAGGTTAAAGCGCAAAAATATATTTTGATATATTTCTGTACAAAAATGCCGTTGGAATGAGAATTTTAAAAGGACATAAATTTGTTCCCACACATCCATTGGTTTCTCCACCAAGTCAGGCTTGATAAGTAAGCATACATTTATCCACTACACTTTTATTTTTTTAAGTGGTTGGTGAAATATTTCTTTCTTGAAGAATATCTTAAATTCTGAGATTAAAAGTCTTGTTCTTTTTATTGATGTTGTCTTTGGTGTGTCTTTAGTTCTCTCAGTGGCCTGGTCCCTGTTGAGTGAGTCACTTGACCTTGGCTGGCTTCAGTTCCTTGACCTGCATGTGTAATGTTTTGTGGACAGCCAGAGTCCTGGGACTGACAAGAGCCCTTTCCACACTCCTGGCATTTAAAGGGCTTTTCTTTAGAATGGATGTACCTACAGGAGGAACACAGCAGTGTAGCAAGTTAGTGTTTAAGAGAAATTATGTAAAATATCAGATCATTATTTCAATGCAACAAATGTGTTTGGTTTTATGATCCTTCTGTTATTCCCCCCCAAGAAAAATATACAGCTTTAGCTTACTTTCTTCGATTGGTCAACAAGATGTCAGGAACCTGTGTTCTGAAACTGTGCGGTGTCATTACAATTGCCATTATTACAATCTGGCTTTTGCCATTAAGTCTTATTGCATATCTGCTTAAAAGGAGTTTCAAAAGCCTTTGTGCAGCTGTCCATCACAATCACCTGATGTATTTTAAATTTCTAGAGAGACTGCACAATTGGTGGGTTTATACTTCCTGTAATGCAAACTCAGGAGATATTCACTCACTACTGTGAACAATCACACCCATAGTCTTTAGTTGCAGAAGTACTAAAGCTTGTGCAACTATAAAACCAATAGTTTTGGTTTCTTTTGTTTGTTTTTTGTCCCAACCACCTGTTTTAGGATTGTTTTAGGCATAATGGTGATGCAACTACTACGAACAGAAAGACTGGGACTTACTGTATGTCAGTGTAAACAAATTTTGAATGGAAACAAAGAGGGTTGAGGTTCAGTTGTACATTTAAATTCCACAGCATTGTACTGGCTCGATAAAGTTGGATAAAGCAGTGTTCTCACCTGTGGTCCCTGAGGTGGTCCTGTCTCCTGAAGGCCTTGTGGCAGATATCACATGTATAGGGCCTCTCGTCTGTGTGTGTCCTCTCGTGGATCAATAGGTTGTAGGATTTGGTAAAATGTCGGGCACAGAACTTGCAGACAAATTCTTTCTTGGTCTTTGAGGGTAGTCGGCCCCGACTAGACTTGCGCTCTGGTGAAGCAAGCTTGGAAACATCAAGCATGCATCCCAGGCTGGTTGTGGTTAGGTGTGGAGATGAAGCTTGGGCAGCAGCAGCAGCGGTCATGCTCAGGTCCTCCACCTTTAGCTGATCCTCCTCGGTTGCTGCTGCTGCCAGGTTTGCAAAATCAAAGCGGGGCTTGTTTTTGGAGGTGTGTAGCAATCCTGCTGAGTCTTGCTTGGGTGGCAGAAGGTGAGGGAATATGGGGATGGATGCCATGCAGGAAATCTGGGAAGGCAGTTTAGTGATGGTGCAGCGGGGCAGGGAAAATGCTGGGTAGCCTAGGGTCCACTGGTGAAGGTGGATGGCATGCAGGGCACTAAAGCTGTAGATGCTGTGAAAATGATCTGCTGGCAGCTGAAGACCTGTGGAGCTCTGGATGAGGGAACAGTTGGCCAACTGAAGTGATGGGTGGAGGGGAACTGGTGCTGGTAGAGTCTTGCTCCCCATGTCCACTAAATCAAATCCAGTAGGCTGTCTAATTGAGACAGAAAGTATTAGTTGATGAAAATATGCAACTTCAACTAAGCTACACTGATTTACTTTATAAACATTTCTTTATTAAATAAAACCGCTAAAAACCAAAAACAGAGGTTTTGATGTCAAAATATTATTTAAAATGTACACACAGGCCTACATGAAAAATTAAACAAGTGAGATCAGTCAAATTAAAGATTCAGGAAAGGCTGCTGCTGGCACTTTTTTCACTCCTCTCCCCTCTCTGTGTATGAATACAAACATTTTACAGAGTGCCCCCTTTCAGCTGCTCGGCCTCCACAGAGTCCACTGACTCCATGGAGTGGGCAGGCTGTGGCTCAACAGGTAGAACAGGTTGACAGGTTGGGTCCTCCCCCAGACCCCACCCCCCCCCGCCCCTCCCGGCATCCAAGCAGTCAAAGGCATAGAATAAAAGTGCTCTAGCAATGGATGGATGAGGCTTGAGTTTTGAGTGCTCAGCTCGAGTAGAAAAGTGGCAGTCCCTTTACTCCTTGTAAATGACTGAGGTACACACTGCCCACGTCTATGTAAGGCCTTCTCCACATTTCTATCAGAACAGTGTTGCTGACTGATAAAGCTGCCAAAGTGAAAGTCATTTTAACCATGCTGTTGGATACATGCTTTGGAAAGTTAAAATCATCTACAGAACACTTCAAAGGTGCATGAATTCTTTGCTCAATGTCATCTGTTTATAATTCTCCTATTCTGCAATTTGAAATGGGTTTGCATTTATGTGGAATTTTAAAAATATCAGACCACTGAACTAAAATCCACATTTACCCTTTGACAAACAGATTCATACAGCACTTTATTCTGTCCACATAAATGCTTATCTATCTCACATCTTTAGACCATGTGAGGAAAGCACCTGGAGAAGACCCAGTCTCAGAAATGCAAAGGTAGGAAGGGAAATGCAATGAATTATGGGTTAAAATGTTTATGGCATGGCAAGACCACCAAGCTTAAAAATAACACTATAGATCCATGTGTGGTTATTAAAACTAAAATAATAATAATAAAACATACACACACACACACACACACACACGAGAAAGCTCTGTGTGTGCACATGTGGTTGGGCGTTTTCTGTTACCTGCCCAGGTGCATGCCTGTGGCTGCTGAAGGCAGGGAAACAGAATGACAGCATTCAACCAGAGAAATACCTGTGAGCTATTAAATCAGGTTTGATCAGCCCCAATAACAATAGACAATAATGTATCTTTGTCTGAGACAGACGCTGATGGACACATGCCATAGAAACCTCGTGTCCCCTTCTCTGACTGAACAACGTCCACAAAAGCTTCTCAGCTTTCTCTCATGCAGTTTGTTTACATAATTTTCTTTTGCTCACATTTAAATTTACTTCACTGCATGCTTTGTCTCATGAGGATTGTACATACAGCTATTATAAGTAAATTTACTTGAATTTGCCTTAAATATTTTTAATCAATTTAACTTGTTAAATTGATTAAAAATATTTAAGGCAAATTAACTTGTTAATAAATATGTGATGTTTCAAACAGAGTGTTTAATTCCAAAAATTAAACATACCAAAGAATATTATTTTGATACAGACTAAAACTAGTCAACTGTCAGGCCAAGTGTTTAAAATCATTAACAACATCACAATGCTGCTTACTTTACTTGTAGCAATAACATTAATATTTTTATTAATTAACAAGTCAGATTGTTAAATTGATTTACATTATACAACATACTGCAGCATTACTATGAAACATTAAATCTTTGGAACTGTGAAATCTTGAAGTTGAGGGGGTTTTAAGTTAAAGGGCAGCTAAATGTGTAGGTGCCAGGTGAGGGAATAAGAAAACCCCTTCAGCCTGGATGGACTCGAGAAAACAGACTTTTCAAAGCTCTACTGTCCACATTTACAGCCACAGAGTTTTGAATTATGGCGGATATATTAGTCTGATTCAGGGATCTACAGTCATGCACATTTTGTTTGTTTGTTTTTGTTTTGTTTTTGATGAAAAATATATCAGAACGGTCATAGAAAAATTAGTGACTTTGTATTGTGTTTCATTTTTCCCAGGAAACGTATCCTTCCATAATTTGAACTATTATTCCACATTACCTTCATTATTAATAATTACTCTATGTTTAAAAAGAGTAGTAAGAATTCAAAGAACATAACAATAACTGTTACTGCTGATCATAAATAAACTCCTGGAGATAATAAAATGTTGCCTGTTGTATTTGTGGCATTGCTGGGAGAAAACTAGAATCTTTCAGGCTTATTGGAATAAAATCAGCACAGTTCCCAGAAGTTTTAGAAAAATGCATGAAGCAGGACCACTTTCTCATTTCAGTGCTTCGAGTGCAGTTAGAGTAGAAATGCATTCTTTCATACAATAAACATCCTTCAAGTTAGGTGAGTGTTTACTCCATCCATCCATCTGCTTATCAAGGTGGTGGTGGTGGGGGGGGGGTAGTTGGAGCCTATCCCAGACGTCACAGGGCAAGAGGCAGGGTACACCCTGGCAGGTTGCCAGCCTGTCACAGGGCTGAGTTTTTATAGGTAGTTTTACAATTTACAATTAGAGTTAATTCAGTTCAGTGGTCTGAGAGAAAAGAGGCTTTATGCAAACTTGTGACATAGATATGTTAAATAAGATATATATATATATTGATAGCCATAATGGCAAACCTGGGGCTGCTCATGCCGTATGCTCCTCTGAGGTGTTTTTAATGAGGACCAGTGAAGCTCAACAGCCCCCTGTGGTCTGTTCTTTTGTGATCATGTAGCAGAAGTAATTGACTTTTACATAGGAGGTAATTAGAGAAAATACATGCAATGCTGCTGAGCTTTTCCACACCTTTAACCCTGTCTGCATACCAGAAGATTCCAATCTAAATAGCCATGAGGCCATCCCCTTTGGCTGAAACAAAGAAATTCAGCAGCTCAGGGTCTCTGTTGTTTAGATTAGGTGTAGCACAGACACCAGAGTCATATGAAAGGCAATTTAGCAGATCCAAAGAAAAAGCATCTAGAAAACATAGTTTAATAAATGAATATATAGATTAAAAGTTGTAAATATTTGACAAACTGCCATGAAATATTTTTGTGCTTTTTCAGTTATGGTGATACAGCAAAAGGTGTCCGGGTCCCAGAGTCACCAAAATAATTTCTGAAAGGAAATAACAAACAAACTAAATTTCTTTTTGTTTGCTGGTTAGAGATTTGGGGCCCATTAAGTATGTAGGCAGGCAGCTCAAAATCAATGTGGTCGTTATATTTCCCATGAACCAGTTTAAATGTAATGTGTATGAGTGACAATGCCCCAAACTTGTTCAGCTCTGGAAACTAACGATTTAATATATTTTTCATGCTTCTATCTACTTGTACTGTATTTGCAGAGACCCCTGGAGACATCAGAGCAGTCACTTCTCAGTGAAGCTGTGTTTGAGCTCATCCAGCAAGACTTACTCAGTGATCTCTAGGAGGACAAAGCCAAACTGCTTTGGCCATCACTCTGTCCACAGGTCGAGTCTGCCATGCATACATTTCCTGACCCTGACAGTGTAGGCCCCAGAATGCATACATCTTAGAAAAGATGTGAACTTCATTTTCTGCTTCTTCACGTAGTTATCTGTGGACTTCTTTACTGTGTAACACACACTGAGACGAGGATTAATCAATGAACGGAAGAAGCCAAAACAAATATCTCTGCTAACAAAACTAAAACTACAGCTTTGGGACTCTCACTAATGGATAGATTTTATTTGAATTAAGATGAATTTAATTAGGCTACTCAAAGGCATAACATATTGCATAAGTGAAGTTGAAAACGATACCGTATCAAACTTTAGTCAGGTACTATCATGTCTGTAATTACAGGGGAGAAAGTTTTCAAGGACAAACTTTGTGTATTTGGCATTTTATTTATAACAGATTTGCTAGCTATAAATCATAATTAACGTATAAAATAATTTTGTTAAATGGATAGAAAGAGGCCACAGCTGGTGCACAATCACGCTACAAATCTTAAACTAGAATGCATTTATTTATTTATTCACTTGGACAGATCGAAATGGTTATGGAAAAATAGAAAATGAGTTATTTTAAAGCATGCTTACGATAACTATAGTGTAATTTAAATCGTAATTTAAAAATAATTTAATGTAACTTTCTTTCTAGTCAGTATTCGCATGTGATCGTAATTTTTATTTTGAATTAGAATAATAACATGAAACAAAGACTTACCAATAAATATTAAAAGTTCTAAACTGGTGTCCTTGTTAGACGTTCAGGGTGTGGAAACCTGCTACGCAGCTTGTTTTATCGATACGGGCGCATTAATGTTCCCCCGGCTTTCCTCCAGGGCGAGTGCACAGACTCGGCTGCGCTGAACGGGCGGAGCGCGGCGGTGGCGGAACTGTTACGCTGAGACGCCTACTGCATTGTTCTGCGCTCCCAGCCGCCTCTTTATTCCCGCTCAGCATCTACACCTACGAGCACGTCACATAGCCTGCCCATACACAACACAGCAGACAGACAGCATTACCGGCGGTCACTCATCATAGAACAAGTCCTGTGGTTCATGTCAGCAACTGATCGCCCACTAAGCATGACTGTAACGGAATGTACACAACACACTTCATGAAATAGATAGATAGATAGATAGATAGATATTCCAGTGAGCAAAATCTGCCAACAACTGGAGAGATTAAAGAATAGTGATGGAGGAAAAACACTGAAATTACATAATCAGCCAAGACAAGAAATGTTTCTGAAATGTTCAGAAATTATAAGAAATGTTCATATGCTTAACAGTGTTATGTTTATATTTAGAGATGAATCAGAAGCCCAGCTAAACCTCCAACTACAGCAAGACATTTACAAAGTGAAGCTGACTTTTGATAAAATAATTTAGATTCAGTGTCTGACATTTTCAGAACTTTTTAATCGTACTTCATAGTCTTCTGCAGAGTTGTGACCACATCATTTAAGAATGAACACAAACGTTTTCTGTCAGAACATCTGGCTGTAGTCATTTGGCACCACCTTCTGACATGATTCGGTATTTGAGATTAGACGTCTGTAAATCTGACTGTCTGCACTTCCCTAATTTTTTTGCAACTTCTTCAGCTTAAGTTGGTCTTTGAAGATATGGTTAATGTGCAGTCTAAGTTTGAAATCTGTTTTAGAAGAATACCCATTGAATATAGGTAAAGTTCATTTAAGGGAAGCATAATTCTGGCCTGTCAAATTGGTTTCTAATTGTGTGTTTTTATAGCTCTTTTTTGTTTGTTTGTTTTAAGACATCTTGTTTAGAAATCCATCAGTCAATAACACTTTCTGTCCATGCATAAGCAGAAGCGGAGGTAGCAAAGTCTGAAGCAGTATTTCCAGAAAGGAAGATTATAGCAAGCAGAACTAGAAGCTTTTATACAGCAACAAAGAGCATGTTTAGTGTGAGTGGATGGAGTAGGTAATGGGGTAAAAAAGCTGCAGCTGCGAAGGCTAAAGCAGAGGTCACAAATGATCCTACACAATGATGAGACTCTTAACCAAACAGATCCTCCAGGTGGTAACCTGAAAAGACACACACAAAGGAACACAAAGAAGGAAACACTCAGTGCACTAGCAGTCCAACCATGTCCATTCTAGTAAACCTGGTTTGCCACACAGGTCCTTCATTATTCGCCTACAATATGTACACACCAGGAATCAATTTACCTTCCCAGCAAAACTTCAGATCACTTGATGTACCATACACTCAAAGACAAAACAGAAGACAGGATAAGAGGATAGGAGGATTAAAGGAACCCAGCAAAACTAAGTGATGACATCTAAAATAGAGCCAAATACCAGCAACCAGCAATTAAATACTGGCTACAACAACACTGCCTATAGTAAGACTTTTGAAATTTTTTGCCATGTGGCCACTCATAAGCAATGAGGATTCCGATGCAAAAATTAGCGCATGTTAGACCTTGTCCGATATACCCTTGTAACTCTGACCCTTGTCACAGTTGCAGTCTTACACGCCTCTCTGCAGCTCCTCCTGCCATCCCCCAAAACCCCATCCCCATAGAGGTGGTGCCTGCTCCCAGACCACCAAAAAACAAAATATTAAAAAATATTTAAGCATAAAAATACAAAAACAATAAATAATATAGCTTCCTCAACTACACCAAAGAATAAAAAGATTAAATGTGGATTATTAAACATTAATTCTCTCTCTTCCAAGTCCCTGTTAGTAAATGATTTAATAATTGATCAACATATTGATTTATTGTGCCTTACAGAAACCTGGTTACAGCAGGATGAATATGAAGACCCTACAATACAAAGCGCCTTGAGGTGACTGTTTGTTGTGATTTGTATTGTGGGTAAAGACCCTACAATAACACAGAGAAAACCCAACAGTCAAAACGACCCCCTATGAGCAAGCACTTGGCGACGGTGGGAAGGAAAAACTCCCTTTTAACAGGAAGAAACCTCCAGCAGAACCAGGCTCAGGGAGCGGCAGTCATCTGCTGTGACCGGTTGGGGCTGAGAGGGAGAGAGACAGGACAAAAGACATGCTGTGGAAGAGAGACAGAGATTAATAATAATGATTAAATACAGAGTGAAGTATAAACAAGTAAATAAGGTTAATGAAAAGAAACAGTGCATTATGGGACCCCCCCCCCCAGCAGCCTAGGCCTATAGCAGCATAACTAATAAGGTGGTTCAGGGTCACCTGATCCAGCCCTAACTCTAAGCTTGATCATAAAGGAAAGTTTTAAGCCTAATCTTGAAAATAGAGAGGGTGTCTGTCTCCTGAATCCAAGCTGGGAGCTGGTTCCACAGATGGGGGGCCTGAAAGCTGAAGGCTCTGCCTCCCATTCTACTTTTAATTATCCTAGGAACCACAAGTAAGCCAGCAGTCTGAGAACGAAGTGCTCTATTGGGGTGATACGGTACTATGAGGTCTTTGAGATAAGATGGGGCCTGATTATTCAAGACCTTGTATGTGAGGAGAAAGATTTTAAATTCTATTCTAGATTTAACAGGGAGCCAATGAAGAGAAGCCAATATGGGAGAAATATGCTCTCTCTTTCTAGTCCCTGTCAGTACTCTAGCTGCAGCATTTTGGATCAGCTGAAGGCTTTTCAGGGAGCTTTTAGGGCAGCCTGATAATAATGAAGTAATAAATGCATGAATTAACTTTTCAGCATCAGTCTGAGAAAGGATGTTTCTAATTTTATAAATATTGCACAAATGTAAAAAAGCAGTCCTGCATATTTGTTTAATATGTGCACTGAAGGACATATCCTGGTCAAAAATGACTCCAAGATTTCTCACAGTGTTACTGGAGGCCAAAGTAATGCCATCCAGAGTAAGTATCTGGTTTGACACCATGTTTCTAAGATTTGTGGGGCCGAGTACAAGAACTTCAGTTTTATCTGAATTTAGAAGCAGGAAATTAGAGGTCATCCAGGCCTTTATGTCTTTAAGACATTCCTGCAGTTTAACTAATTGATGTGTATCATCTGACTTCATGGATAGATAAAGCTGAGTATCATCTGCATAACAATGAAAATTGATGCTATGCTTTCTAATAATACTGCCTAAGGGAAGCGTGTACAATGTAAATAAAATTGGACCGAGCACAGAACCCTGTGGAACTTCATAAATAACCTTAGTATGTGAAGAAGACTCCACATTTACACGAAAAATTGGAGCCTCAGTGGTTTGAATATGATTCAAACCACTGCTTAGCTTCCAAGTTTAGACAAGATCAGGCATTTTTACAAGTTATTCAACTGTTCACATACAACCCTTTATTCTATCCCTTTTAAGCACTTTCTAACTATCATGTACATCAGGTGCAATTTGAGGTTCAGTTTCTTGCCCAAACGATGATACGATATGTGGACTGGAGGAGTTAGAGCTTGAGCAGGTGATCCCGAACCCTCCTTTAGTTGTGCTGCAATAGGCCTAGTCTGCTTGGGGGGTTCCCATGATGCACTGAGTATTTTTTCGTCACGTACTTCTTTTCACTCTCTGTGTTTATACCCCACTCTGCATTTAATCATTAGTTACTCTTAGTCTCTGGCTCTTCCACAGCAAATCTTTTGTCGTGTCTCCTCCTCCCCTCAACTCCAACCAGTCACAGCAGATGGCTGCCCCTCACTGAGCCTGGTTCTGCTGGAGGTTTCTTCATGTTAAAAGGGAATTAAAAGGGCTCCGGCTGTAATGGAAATTGACATGAAAACTTACCTAACTAGATACATTTTGTGGTGTTAACCTGTGGTAGAGAAAGGAAGCCATTGTACCTACAGGAAAATTACTTACACTACCATTTAAGTACAAAGATCACAGGAGCCCATTCTATTCAGTTTGTTTGTGGACTACTGTATGTGTGTCAAAAAGGAAAAAGTTAAATGAACTCCCACAGGCAGCATTCAGCAGTAAAAGTCACTGTATTCAGACTGTCCTGTTTGACATTTGCTTGTTATGACCAGGCAGCTCGAATGACTGCTGAATGCTGCCTGTGGGAGTTCATTTAACTTTTTCCTTTTTGACACACATACAGTAGTCCACAAACAAACTGAATAGAATGGGCTCCTGTGATCTTTGTACTTAAATGGTAGTGTAAGTAATTTTCCTGTAGGTACAATGGCTTCCTTTCTCTACCACAGGTTAACACCACAAAATGTATCTAGTTAGGTAAGTTTTCATGTCAATTTCCATTACAGCCGGAGCCCTTTTAATTCCCTTTTAACATGAAGAAACCTCCAGCAGAACCAGGCTCAGTGAGGGGCAGCCATCTGCTGTGACTGGTTGGAGTTGAGGGGAGGAGGAGACACGACAAAAGATTTGCTGTGGAAGAGCCAGAGACTAAGAGTAACTAATGATTAAATGCAGAGTGGGGTATAAACACAGAGAGTGAAAAGAAGTACGTGACGAAAAAATACTCAGTGCATCATGGGAACCCCCCAAGCAGACTAGGCCTATTGCAGCACAACTAAAGGAGGGTTCGGGATCACCTGCTCAAGCTCTAACTCCTCCAGTCCACATATCGTATCATCGTTTGGGCAAGAAACTGAACCTCAAATTGCACCTGATGTACATGATAGTTAGAAAGTGCTTAAAAGGGATAGAATAAAGGGTTGTATGTGAACAGTTGAATAACTTGTAAAAATGCCTGATCTTGTCTAAACTTGGAAGCTAAGCAGTGGTTTGAATCATATTCAAACCACTGAGGCTCCAATTTTTCGTGTAAATGTGGAGTCTTCTTCACATACTAAGGTTATTTATGAAGTTCCACAGGGTTCTGTGCTCGGTCCAATTTTATTTACATTGTACACGCTTCCCTTAGGCAGTATTATTAGAAAGCATAGCATCAATTTTCATTGTTATGCAGATGATACTCAGCTTTATCTATCCATGAAGTCAGATGATACACATCAATTAGTTAAACTGCAGGAATGTCTTAAAGACATAAAGGCCTGGATGACCTCTAATTTCCTGCTTCTAAATTCAGATAAAACTGAAGTTCTTGTACTCGGCCCCACAAATCTTAGAAACATGGTGTCAAACCAGATACTTACTCTGGATGGCATTACTTTGGCCTCCAGTAACACTGTGAGAAATCTTGGAGTCATTTTTGACCAGGATATGTCCTTCAGTGCACATATTAAACAAATATGCAGGACTGCTTTTTTACATTTGTGCAATATTTATAAAATTAGAAACATCCTTTCTCAGACTGATGCTGAAAAGTTAATTCATGCATTTATTACTTCATTATTATCAGGCTGCCCTAAAAGCTCCCTGAAAAGCCTTCAGCTGATCCAAAATGCTGCAGCTAGAGTACTGACAGGGACTAGAAAGAGAGAGCATATTTCTCCCATATTGGCTTCTCTTCATTGGCTCCCTGTTAAATCTAGAATAGAATTTAAAATCTTTCTCCTCACATACAAGGTCTTGAATAATCAGGCCCCATCTTATCTCAAAGACCTCATAGTACCGTATCACCCCAATAGAGCACTTCGTTCTCAGACTGCTGGCTTACTTGTGGTTCCTAGGATAATTAAAAGTAGAATGGGAGGCAGAGCCTTCAGCTTTCAGGCCCCCCATCTGTGGAACCAGCTCCCAGCTTGGATTCAGGAGACAGACACCCTCTCTATTTTCAAGATTAGGCTTAAAACTTTCCTTTATGATCAAGCTTAGAGTTAGGGCTGGATCAGGTGACCCTGAACCACCTTATTAGTTATGCTGCTATAGGCCTAGGCTGCTGGGGGGGGGGGTCCCATAATGCACTGTTTCTTTTCATTAACCTTATTTACTTGTTTATACTTCACTCTGTATTTAATCATTATTATTAATCTCTGTCTCTCTTCCACAGCATGTCTTTTGTCCTGTCTCTCTCCCTCTCAGCCCCAACCGGTCACAGCAGATGACTGCCGCTCCCTGAGCCTGGTTCTGCTGGAGGTTTCTTCCTGTTAAAAGGGAGTTTTTCCTTCCCACCGTCGCCAAGTGCTTGCTCATAGGGGGTCGTTTTGACTGTTGGGTTTTCTCTGTGTTATTGTAGGGTCTTTACCCACAATACAAATCACAACAAACAGTCACCTCAAGGCGCTTTGTATTGTAGGGTCTTCATATTCATCCTGCTGTAACCAGGTTTCTGTAAGGCACAATAAATCAATATGTTGATCAATTATTAAATCATTTACTAACAGGGACTTGGAAGAGAGAGAATTAATGTTTAATAATCCACATTTAATCTTTTTATTCTTTGGTGTAGTTGAGGAAGCTATATTATTTATTGTTTTTGTATTTTTATGCTTAAATATTTTTTAATATTTTGTTTTTTGGTGGTCTGGGAGCAGGCACCACCTCTATGGGGATGGGGTTTTGGGGGATGGCAGGAGGAGCTGCAGAGAGGCGTGTAAGACTGCAACTGTGACAAGGGTCAGAGTTACAAGGGTATATCGGACAAGGTCTAACATGCGCTAATTTTTGCATCGGAATCCTCATTGCTTATGAGTGGCCACATGGCAAAAAATTTCAAAAGTCTTACTATAGGCAGTGTTGTTGTAGCCAGTATTTAATTGCTGGTTGCTGGTATTTGGCTCTATTTTAGATGTCATCACTTAGTTTTGCTGGGTTCCTTTAATCCTCCTATCCTCTTATCCTGTCTTCTGTTTTGTCTTTGAGTGTATGGTACATCAAGTGATCTGAAGTTTTGCTGGGAAGGTAAATTGATTCCTGGTGTGTACATATTGTAGGCGAATAATGAAGGACCTGTGTGGCAAACCAGGTTTACTAGAATGGACATGGTTGGACTGCTAGTGCACTGAGTGTTTCCTTCTTTGTGTTCCTTTGTGTGTGTCTTTTCAGGTTACCACCTGGAGGATCTGTTTGGTTAAGAGTCTCATCATTGTGTAGGATCATTTGTGACCTCTGCTTTAGCCTTCGCAGCTGCAGCTTTTTTACCCCATTACCTACTCCATCCACTCACACTAAACATGCTCTTTGTTGCTGTATAAAAGCTTCTAGTTCTGCTTGCTATAATCTTCCTTTCTGGAAATACTGCTTCAGACTTTGCTACCTCCGCTTCTGCTTATGCATGGACAGAAAGTGTTATTGACTGATGGATTTCTAAACAAGATGTCTTAAAACAAACAAACAAAAAAGAGCTATAAAAACACACAATTAGAAACCAATTTGACAGGCCAGAATTATGCTTCCCTTAAATGAACTTTACCTATATTCAATGGGTATTCTTCTAAAACAGATTTCAAACTTAGACTGCACATTAACCATATCTTCAAAGACCAACTTAAGCTGAAGAAGTTGCAAAAAAATTAGGGAAGTGCAGACAGTCAGATTTACAGACGTCTAATCTCAAATACCGAATCATGTCAGAAGGTGGTGCCAAATGACTACAGCCAGATGTTCTGACAGAAAACGTTTGTGTTCATTCTTAAATGATGTGGTCACAACTCTGCAGAAGACTATGAAGTACGATTAAAAAGTTCTGAAAATGTCAGACACTGAATCTAAATTATTTTATCAAAAGTCAGCTTCACTTTGTAAATGTCTTGCTGTAGTTGGAGGTTTAGCTGGGCTTCTGATTCATCTCTAAATATAAACATAACACTGTTAAGCATATGAACATTTCTTATAATTTCTGAACATTTCAGAAACATTTCTTGTCTTGGCTGATTATGTAATTTCAGTGTTTTTCCTCCATCACTATTCTTTAATCTCTCCAGTTGTTGGCAGATTTTGCTCACTGGAATATCTATCTATCTATCTATCTATCTATCATTTCATGAAGTGTGTTGTGTACATTCCGTTACAGTCATGCTTAGTGGGCGATCAGTTGCTGACATGAACCACAGGACTTGTTCTATGATGAGTGACCGCCGGTAATGCTGTCTGTCTGCTGTGTTGTGTATGGGCAGGCTATGTGACGTGCTCGTAGGTGTAGATGCTGAGCGGGAATAAAGAGGCGGCTGGGAGCGCAGAACAATGCAGTAGGCGTCTCAGCGTAACAGTTCCGCCACCGCCGCGCTCCGCCCGTTCAGCGCAGCCGAGTCTGTGCACTCGCCCTGGAGGAAAGCCGGGGGAACATTAATGCGCCCGTATCGATAAAACAAGCTGCGTAGCAGGTTTCCACACCCTGAACGTCTAACAAGGACACCAGTTTAGAACTTTTAATATTTATTGGTAAGTCTTTGTTTCATGTTATTATTCTAATTCAAAATAAAAATTACGATCACATGCGAATACTGACTAGAAAGAAAGTTACATTAAATTATTTTTAAATTACGATTTAAATTACACTATAGTTATCGTAAGCATGCTTTAAAATAACTCATTTTCTATTTTTCCATAACCATTTCGATCTGTCCAAGTGAATAAATAAATAAATGCATTCTAGTTTAAGATTTGTAGCGTGATTGTGCACCAGCTGTGGCCTCTTTCTATCCATTTAACAAAATTATTTTATACGTTAATTATGATTTATAGCTAGCAAATCTGTTATAAATAAAATGCCAAATACACAAAGTTTGTCCTTGAAAACTTTCTCCCCTGTAATTACAGACATGATAGTACCTGACTAAAGTTTGATACGGTATCGTTTTCAACTTCACTTATGCAATATGTTATGCCTTTGAGTAGCCTAATTAAATTCATCTTAATTCAAATAAAATCTATCCATTAGTGAGAGTCCCAAAGCTGTAGTTTTAGTTTTGTTAGCAGAGATATTTGTTTTGGCTTCTTCCGTTCATTGATTAATCCTCGTCTCAGTGTGTGTTACACAGTAAAGAAGTCCACAGATAACTACGTGAAGAAGCAGAAAATGAAGTTCACATCTTTTCTAAGATGTATGCATTCTGGGGCCTACACTGTCAGGGTCAGGAAATGTATGCATGGCAGACTCGACCTGTGGACAGAGTGATGGCCAAAGCAGTTTGGCTTTGTCCTCCTAGAGATCACTGAGTAAGTCTTGCTGGATGAGCTCAAACACAGCTTCACTGAGAAGTGACTGCTCTGATGTCTCCAGGGGTCTCTGCAAATACAGTACAAGTAGATAGAAGCATGAAAAATATATTAAATCGTTAGTTTCCAGAGCTGAACAAGTTTGGGGCATTGTCACTCATACACATTACATTTAAACTGGTTCATGGGAAATATAACGACCACATTGATTTTGAGCTGCCTGCCTACATACTTAATGGGCCCCAAATCTCTAACCAGCAAACAAAAAGAAATTTAGTTTGTTTGTTATTTCCTTTCAGAAATTATTTTGGTGACTCTGGGACCCGGACACCTTTTGCTGTATCACCATAACTGAAAAAGCACAAAAATATTTCATGGCAGTTTGTCAAATATTTACAACTTTTAATCTATATATTCATTTATTAAACTATGTTTTCTAGATGCTTTTTCTTTGGATCTGCTAAATTGCCTTTCATATGACTCTGGTGTCTGTGCTACACCTAATCTAAACAACAGAGACCCTGAGCTGCTGAATTTCTTTGTTTCAGCCAAAGGGGATGGCCTCATGGCTATTTAGATTGGAATCTTCTGGTATGCAGACAGGGTTAAAGGTGTGGAAAAGCTCAGCAGCATTGCATGTATTTTCTCTAATTACCTCCTATGTAAAAGTCAATTACTTCTGCTACATGATCACAAAAGAACAGACCACAGGGGGCTGTTGAGCTTCACTGGTCCTCATTAAAAACACCTCAGAGGAGCATACGGCATGAGCAGCCCCAGGTTTGCCATTATGGCTATCAATATATATATATCTTATTTAACATATCTATGTCACAAGTTTGCATAAAGCCTCTTTTCTCTCAGACCACTGAACTGAATTAACTGTAATTGTAAAACTACCTATAAAAACTCAGCCCTGTGACAGGCTGGCAACCTGCCAGGGTGTACCCTGCCTCTTGCCCTGTGACGTCTGGGATAGGCTCCAACTACCCCCCCCACCACCACCACCTTGATAAGCAGATGGATGGATGGAGTAAACACTCACCTAACTTGAAGGATGTTTATTGTATGAAAGAATGCATTTCTACTCTAACTGCACTCGAAAGCACTGAAATGAGAAAGTGGTCCTGCTTCATGCATTTTTCTAAAACTTCTGGGAACTGTGCTGATTTTATTCCAATAAGCCTGAAAGATTCTAGTTTTCTCCCAGCAATGCCACAAATACAACAGGCAACATTTTATTATCTCCAGGAGTTTATTTATGATCAGCAGTAACAGTTATTGTTATGTTCTTTGAATTCTTACTACTCTTTTTAAACATAGAGTAATTATTAATAATGAAGGTAATGTGGAATAATAGTTCAAATTATGGAAGGATACGTTTCCTGGGAAAAATGAAACACAATACAAAGTCACTAATTTTTCTATGACCGTTCTGATATATTTTTCATCAAAAACAAAACAAAAACAAACAAACAAAATGTGCATGACTGTAGATCCCTGAATCAGACTAATATATCTGCCATAATTCAAAACTCTGTGGCTGTAAATGTGGACAGTAGAGCTTTGAAAAGTCTGTTTTCTCGAGTCCATCCAGGCTGAAGGGGTTTTCTTATTCCCTCACCTGGCACCTACACATTTAGCTGCCCTTTAACTTAAAACCCCCTCAACTTCAAGATTTCACAGTTCCAAAGATTTAATGTTTCATAGTAATGCTGCAGTATGTTGTATAATGTAAATCAATTTAACAATCTGACTTGTTAATTAATAAAAATATTAATGTTATTGCTACAAGTAAAGTAAGCAGCATTGTGATGTTGTTAATGATTTTAAACACTTGGCCTGACAGTTGACTAGTTTTAGTCTGTATCAAAATAATATTCTTTGGTATGTTTAATTTTTGGAATTAAACACTCTGTTTGAAACATCACATATTTATTAACAAGTTAATTTGCCTTAAATATTTTTAATCAATTTAACAAGTTAAATTGATTAAAAATATTTAAGGCAAATTCAAGTAAATTTACTTATAATAGCTGTATGTACAATCCTCATGAGACAAAGCATGCAGTGAAGTAAATTTAAATGTGAGCAAAAGAAAATTATGTAAACAAACTGCATGAGAGAAAGCTGAGAAGCTTTTGTGGACGTTGTTCAGTCAGAGAAGGGGACACGAGGTTTCTATGGCATGTGTCCATCAGCGTCTGTCTCAGACAAAGATACATTATTGTCTATTGTTATTGGGGCTGATCAAACCTGATTTAATAGCTCACAGGTATTTCTCTGGTTGAATGCTGTCATTCTGTTTCCCTGCCTTCAGCAGCCACAGGCATGCACCTGGGCAGGTAACAGAAAACGCCCAACCACATGTGCACACACAGAGCTTTCTCTGTGTGTGTGTGTGTGTGTGTATATGTTTTATTATTATTATTTTAGTTTTAATAACCACACATGGATCTATAGTGTTATTTTTAAGCTTGGTGGTCTTGCCATGCCATAAACATTTTAACCCATAATTCATTGCATTTCCCTTCCTACCTTTGCATTTCTGAGACTGGGTCTTCTCCAGGTGCTTTCCTCACATGGTCTAAAGATGTGAGATAGATAAGCATTTATGTGGACAGAATAAAGTGCTGTATGAATCTGTTTGTCAAAGGGTAAATGTGGATTTTAGTTCAGTGGTCTGATATTTTTAAAATTCCACATAAATGCAAACCCATTTCAAATTGCAGAATAGGAGAATTATAAACAGATGACATTGAGCAAAGAATTCATGCACCTTTGAAGTGTTCTGTAGATGATTTTAACTTTCCAAAGCATGTATCCAACAGCATGGTTAAAATGACTTTCACTTTGGCAGCTTTATCAGTCAGCAACACTGTTCTGATAGAAATGTGGAGAAGGCCTTACATAGACGTGGGCAGTGTGTACCTCAGTCATTTACAAGGAGTAAAGGGACTGCCACTTTTCTACTCGAGCTGAGCACTCAAAACTCAAGCCTCATCCATCCATTGCTAGAGCACTTTTATTCTATGCCTTTGACTGCTTGGATGCCGGGAGGGGCGGGGGGGGGTGGGGTCTGGGGGAGGACCCAACCTGTCAACCTGTTCTACCTGTTGAGCCACAGCCTGCCCACTCCATGGAGTCAGTGGACTCTGTGGAGGCCGAGCAGCTGAAAGGGGGCACTCTGTAAAATGTTTGTATTCATACACAGAGAGGGGAGAGGAGTGAAAAAAGTGCCAGCAGCAGCCTTTCCTGAATCTTTAATTTGACTGATCTCACTTGTTTAATTTTTCATGTAGGCCTGTGTGTACATTTTAAATAATATTTTGACATCAAAACCTCTGTTTTTGGTTTTTAGCGGTTTTATTTAATAAAGAAATGTTTATAAAGTAAATCAGTGTAGCTTAGTTGAAGTTGCATATTTTCATCAACTAATACTTTCTGTCTCAATTAGACAGCCTACTGGATTTGATTTAGTGGACATGGGGAGCAAGACTCTACCAGCACCAGTTCCCCTCCACCCATCACTTCAGTTGGCCAACTGTTCCCTCATCCAGAGCTCCACAGGTCTTCAGCTGCCAGCAGATCATTTTCACAGCATCTACAGCTTTAGTGCCCTGCATGCCATCCACCTTCACCAGTGGACCCTAGGCTACCCAGCATTTTCCCTGCCCCGCTGCACCATCACTAAACTGCCTTCCCAGATTTCCTGCATGGCATCCATCCCCATATTCCCTCACCTTCTGCCACCCAAGCAAGACTCAGCAGGATTGCTACACACCTCCAAAAACAAGCCCCGCTTTGATTTTGCAAACCTGGCAGCAGCAGCAACCGAGGAGGATCAGCTAAAGGTGGAGGACCTGAGCATGACCGCTGCTGCTGCTGCCCAAGCTTCATCTCCACACCTAACCACAACCAGCCTGGGATGCATGCTTGATGTTTCCAAGCTTGCTTCACCAGAGCGCAAGTCTAGTCGGGGCCGACTACCCTCAAAGACCAAGAAAGAATTTGTCTGCAAGTTCTGTGCCCGACATTTTACCAAATCCTACAACCTATTGATCCACGAGAGGACACACACAGACGAGAGGCCCTATACATGTGATATCTGCCACAAGGCCTTCAGGAGACAGGACCACCTCAGGGACCACAGGTGAGAACACTGCTTTATCCAACTTTATCGAGCCAGTACAATGCTGTGGAATTTAAATGTACAACTGAACCTCAACCCTCTTTGTTTCCATTCAAAATTTGTTTACACTGACATACAGTAAGTCCCAGTCTTTCTGTTCGTAGTAGTTGCATCACCATTATGCCTAAAACAATCCTAAAACAGGTGGTTGGGACAAAAACAAACAAAAGAAACCAAAACTATTGGTTTTATAGTTGCACAAGCTTTAGTCTTCTGACTAAAGACTATGGGTGTGATTGTTCACAGTAGTGAGTGAATATCTCCTGAGTTTGCATTACAGGAAGTATAAACCCACCAATTGTGCAGTCTCTCTAGAAATTTAAAATACATCAGGTGATTGTGATGGACAGCTGCACAAAGGCTTTTGAAACTCCTTTTAAGCAGATATGCAATAAGACTTAATGGCAAAAGCCAGATTGTAATAATGGCAATTGTAATGACACCGCACAGTTTCAGAACACAGGTTCCTGACATCTTGTTGACCAATTGAAGAAAGTAAGCTAAAGCTGTATATTTTTCTTGGGGGGGAATAACAGAAGGATCATAAAACCAAACACATTTGTTGCATTGAAATAATGATCTGATATTTTACATAATTTCTGTTAAACACTAACTTGCTACACTGCTGTGTTCCTCCTGTAGGTACATCCATTCTAAAGAAAAGCCCTTTAAATGCCAGGAGTGTGGAAAGGGCTCTGTCAGTCCAGGACTCTGGCTGTCCACAGAACATTACACATGCAGGTCAAGGAACTGAAGCCAGCCAAGGTCAAGTGACTCACTCAACAGGGACCAGGCCACTGAGAGACTAAAGACACACCAAAGACAACATCAATAAAAAGAACAAGACTTTTAATCTCAGAATTTAAGATATTCTTCAAGAAAGAAATATTTCACCAACCACTTAAAAAAATAAAAGTGTAGTGGATAAATGTATGCTTACTTATCAAGCCTGACTTGGTGGAGAAACCAATGGATGTGTGGGAACAAATTTATGTCCTTTTAAAATTCTCATTCCAACGGCATTTTGTACAGAAATATATCAAAATATATTTTTGCACTTTAACCTGTTTATTTACATATATCACTGGATGTCTTAAATTTATTTTCAAGATCATTTAAAATAAATATTTTAGTCTAAATTGACCATGTGTAGTTTGTGTGAAGTCAAATAACGCTCTATGGGGTAACAATAGCTAAGAAAAGTTAAGATTGTCATGATTAATTATATGTAGATCACTCCATGTTCAATTCAATTCAAATCAATTTTATTTATATAGCGCCAAATCACAACAAACAGTCGCCTCAAGTCGCTTTGTATTGTGGGTAAAGACCCTACAATAACACAGAGAAAACCCAACAGTCAAAACAACCCCCTATGAGCAAGCACTTGGCAACAGTGGAAGGAAAAACTCACTTTTAACAGGAAGAAACCTCCAGCAGAACCAGGCTCAGGGAGGGGCAGTCATCTGCTGCGACCGGTTGGGGCTGAGTGGAGAGAGACAGGACAAAAGACATGCTGTGGAAGAGAGACAGAGATTAATAATAATGATTAAATACAGAGTGAAGTATAAACAAGTAAATAAAGGTGAATGAGAAGAAACAGTGCATTATGGGACCCCCCCCTCAGCAGCCTAGGCCTATAGCAGATAACTTCAGGGTCATCTGATCCAGCCCTAACTATAAGCTTGAAATTAATCATGATCACAACAATGAATATAACAGTAATAACTAACGAGAGGTCTCATTTACAAAACAGTGCATACGTTTATTAAAAGTCTATACACAAAGGCTCAGATATAGTGTTCCCTGGGGAGAGACTGGACTGTGTTCCACACTGGAGTTATCCCTCATGAGAGGCAGTGGGCAGGAATGGGTGTACTCATATACCATCAGTTTCATTCCTGTTGTGATGGTTTTCCCCAGCCCATACCCACTGTACATTCACACAATGTAAAATGTGGATGGGCTAGAGAGGGTTGCTGCCTTGTGTCCTTGGGTTGACTAATGGGCCCTGACTGTACACAGATTTCTTAGACTCAATGGGTAGGGTGCTAGAGGGTACTCCATCTGGGAACACCATTGTCCTACTGGAGGACTTAAACCTTAATGTGGGCAATGACAGTGTGTACGTTAATGATCAATTTTGTACTCTTATCAGATCTATAGCTGTATGTCTTAGACACTTGGATGAAGGGAGGAGCTGAGCTGTCAGCTGATCACCACCTGGTGGTGAGCTGGATCAGGTGGCAGGAGGAAGTTACTAGAGGGGCCTCTTGTACCCAAATATATACAGGGGTTGGACAATGAAACTGAAACACCTGGTTTTAGACCACAATAATTTATTAGTATGGTGTAGGGCCTCCTTTTGGGGCCAATACAGCGTCAATTCATCTTGGGAATGACATATACAAGTCCTGCACAGTGGTCAGAGGGATTTTAAGCCATTCTTCTTGCAGGATAGTGGCCAGGTCACGACGTGATGCTGGTGGAGGAAAACGTTTCCTGACTCGCTCCTCCAAAACACCCCAAAGTGGCTCAATAATATTTAGATCTGGTGACTGTGCAGGCCATGGGAGATGTTGAACTTCACTTTCATGTTCATCAAACCAATCTTTCACCAGTCTTGCTGTGTGTATTGGTGCATTGTCATCCTGATACACGGCACCGCCTTCAGGATACAATGTTTGAACCATTGGATGCACATGGTCCTCCAGAATGGTTCGGTAGTCCTTGGCAGTGACGCGCCCATCTAGCACAAGTATTGGGCCAAGGCAATGCCATGATATGGCAGCCCAAACCATCACTGATCCACCCCCATGCTTCACTCTGGGCATGCAACAGTCTGGGTGGTACGCTTCTTTGGGGCTTCTCCACACCGTAACTCTCCCGGATGTGGGGAAAACAGTAAAGGTGGACTCATCAGAGAACAATACATGTTTCACATTGTCCACAGCCCAAGATTTGCGCTCCTTGCACCATTGAAACCGACGTTTGGCATTGGCACGAGTGACCAAAGGTTTGGCTATAGCAGCCCGGCCGTGTATATTGACCCTGTGGAGCTCCTGAAGGACAGTTTTGGTGGAAACAGGAGAGTTGAGGTGCACATTTAATTCTGCCGTGATTTGGGCAGCTGTGGTTTGATGTTTTTTGGATACAATCCGGGTTAGCACCCAAACATCCCTTTCAGACAGCTTCCTCTTGCGTCCACAGTTAATCCTGTTGGATGTGGTTGGTCCTTCTTGGTGGTATGCTGACATTACCCTGGATACCGTGGCTCTTGATACATCACAAAGACTTGCTGTCTTGGTCACAGATGCGCCAGCAAGACGTGCACCAACAATTTGTCCTCTTTTGAACTCTGGTATGTCACCCATAATGTTGTGTGCATTGCAATATTTTGAGCAAAACTGTGCTCTTACCCTGCTAGTTGAACCTTCACACTCTGCTTTTACTGGTGCAATGTGCAATTACTGAAGACTGGCCACCAGGCTGGTCCAATTTAACCATGAAACCTCCCACACTAAAATTACAGGTGTTTCACTTTCATTGTCCAACCCCTGTATTTCACTGGGAGTGCACTGGGAGTATCTGACAGAGGACAAGTCATAACTCTGACAGAACTTTGACAGCATTCCTAGAGAGGCTGGGGACACTGAGTCTGAGTGGACCATGTTCTGCACATGCTGAGGGAGCTGAATGGCTGCATTTGGGGCAGCGGAGTTATGACTGCAAGGTGGTTGGTGCTTGATGTAGTGGTAATCCCGAAACCAGATGGTGGACACTGGAGCCATCAGGCTGAAGAAGGAGTTTGTGGGTCTCTAGGGGCAGCTGGCAAGTCAAGTGGATTGTGGTTCTGTCAACAGCTGAAGCAGAAACTTGACTGTGGGAGGAGTTGGGTGAGACCAGGGAACAAGATTTTTTGATCAGCCTCTGAGCAATTCTGGCAAATGCTAAGGTGACTCAGGACGGGGAAGTGATGCTTTATTTAAGTCAATTAAGTTCAGTTCAATCCAATTCAATTTTATTTATATAGTGCCACATCACAACAAAGAGTCACCTCAAGGCGTATAACACCATTCTTTAATGGAAGCAGAGTATGGGAAAGAGGGGGACAACTAGCCCATTACTGGGAGTGAGGTCACTGATGTACAGTGGGTACAGAAAGTATTCAGACTCCTTTAAATTTTCACTCTTTGTTTCATTGCAGCCATTTGCTAAAATCAAAAAAGTTCATTTTATTTCTCATTAATGTACACTCAGCACCACATCTTGACAGAAAAAAACAGAAATGTAGAAATTTTTGCAAATTTATTAAAAAAGAAAAACTGAAATATCTCATGGTCATAAGTATTCAGACCCTTTGCTGTGACACTCATATTTAACTCCCATGCTGTCCATTTCTTCTGATCCTCCTTGAGATGGTTCTACTCCTTCATTGGAGTCCAGCTGTGTTTAATTAAACTGATTGGACTTGATTAGGAAAGGCACACACCTGTCTATATAAGACCTCACAGCTCACAGTGCTTTCAGAGCAAATGAGAATCATGAGGTGGAAGGAACTGCCCAAGGAGCTCAGAGACAGAATTGTGGCAAGGCACAGATCTGGCCAAGGTTATGAAAGAATTTCTGCACAGTGGCCTCCATAATCCTTAAATGGAAGAAGGTTGGGACCACCAGAACTCTTCCTAGACCTGGCCGTCCAGCCAAACTGAGCAATGGTGGGAGAAGAGCCTTGGTGAGAGAGGTAAAGAAGACCCCAAAGATCACTGTGGCTGAGCTCCAGAGATGCAGTAGGGAGATGGGAGGAAGCTCCACAAAGTCAACCATCACTGCAGCCCTCCACCAGTCGGGGCTTTATGGCAGAGCGGCCCGACGGAAGCCTCTCCTCAGTGCAAGACATATGAAAGCCAAAAAACACATGAAGGACTCCCAGACTATGAGAAATAAGATTCTCTGGTCTGATGAGACTGAAGATTGAACTTTTTGGCGTTAATTCTAAGCGGTATGTGTGGAGAAAACCAGTCACTGCTCATTCACCTGCCCAATACAATCCCAACAGTGAAACATGGTGGTGGCAGCATCATGCTGTGGGGGTGTTTTTCAGCTGCAGGGACAGGACGACTGGTTGCAATTGAAGGAAAGGTGGATGTGGCCAAGCACAGAGATATCCTGGAAGAAAACCTCTTCCAGAGTGTTCAGGACCTCAGACTGGGCTGAAGGTTCACCTTCCAACAAGACAATGACCCTCAGCACACAGCTAAAATAACAAAGGAGTGGCTTCAGAACAACTCTGTGACCATTCTTGACTGGCCCAGCCAGAGCCCTGACCTAAACCCAACTGAGCATCTCTGGAGAGACCTGAAAATGGCTGTCCACCAACGTTCACCATCCAACCTGATGGAACTGCAGAGGATCTGCAAGGAAGAATGGCAGAGGATCCCCAAATCCAGGTGTGGAAAACTTGTTGCATCATTCCCAAGAAGACTCATGTCTGTACTAGCTCAAAAAAGGTGCTTCTAGTCAATACTGAGCAAAGGGTCTGAATAGTTATGACTATGTGATATTTCAGCTTTTCTTTTTGAATAAATTTGCAAAAATTTCTACATTTCTGTTTTTTTCTGTCAAGATGGGGTGCTGAGTGTACATTAATGAGAAATAAAATGAACTTTTTTGATTTTAGCAAATGGCTGCAATGAAACAAAGAGTGAAAAATGTAAAGGGGTCTGAATACTTTCTGTACCCACTGTAGTTAAACAAGTCATTGGTGGGAGGGCAACTGGGGTGGATGACATTCACCCTGAATTCCTCTAGGCTCTGGATATTATGGGGCTGTCCTGGTTGACATGTCTCTGCAACATTGCATGGAGGTCTGAGGCAGTGCTCCTAGATTGGCACACTGGGGTGATGATTCCTTTTTTCAGAGGGTGTGCTCCAACTACAGGAGATTCAGTCCCTGTACAATTGTAGCAAATACTTTGTCCAAGTTGTCAGCAATAACTTAGTATAGTGTATAGAGTATTGAACTGCACTAGGGCTGCCTTTGTCACCCATTCTGTTTATAAATTTTATGGACTTCTATGGATTTCTAGGTCTAGTCAGGTGGTGGAGAACCTCCATTGTGGTGGCCTCAGAAGCTCCTCTTTGCTTTTTGTGGATGATGCAGTTCTGTTAGCTTCATCAGGTGGTGATGTCCAGCTCATGATGGGATGGTTTGCAGTCGTGTGATTATTATTAGGTTGTTCTAAAAGGCCTTCAACTGATCAAAAGTGCTTTTGTCCTGTCTCTCTCTTCACCTGCAACCGGTCACAGCAGATGACTGCCCCTCCCTGAGCCTGGTTCTGCTGGAGGTTTCTTCCTGTTAAAAGGAGGTTTTTCCATCCCACTGTCACCAAGTGCTTGCTCCTAGGGGGGTTGTTTGGTTGTGGGGGGTTTCTCTCATTATTGTAGGGTCTATACCTTACAATATAAAGTACATTCAGATGACTTTTGCTGTGATTTGGCATTATATAAATTGACTTGTGCATGTCTTTGGACTGTGGGAGGAAGCCAGAGTACCTGGAGAAAACCCAGCCAAGGTGGATTCAAACTTAAGACTATCTTGCTGTGAGGCAGCACTGCTAACCACCATGCACTGTGCAGCACAGTGGTGTGTCTTTAGTGGGGTTAAGTTAATTGGTGATTCTAAATTGCCCATAGGTGTGAATGTGAGTGTGAATAATTGTCTGTCTTTCTGTGTTAGCCCTGCGACAGGCTGGCAACCTGTACAGGGTGTACCCTGCCTCTCGCCTTATGATATGCTGGGATGAGTTTCTTCCAAAGGGTTGCTGGGCTCTTGCTTAGAGATTAGGATATAAGGAGATGAGGAGCCTGATCATTCATGAGGGTGTCAGAGGAGAGCCCCTACTTCTCCAAATTGAAAGGAGCCAGTTGTGGTGACTTAGGCATCTGACTGGGATGCCTACTGGATGCTTCCTGCAAATGGTGTTTTGGGAATGTCCTGCTGGGAGGAAGGCCTGGGGAAGACCTAGAACATGTTGGAGAAATAATATCTGTTGGCTGGCTTGAGCTGGAAGAGGTGTCATAAGCACAATGTTTAAGCATAAAAATTCAAAAACAATAAATAATATAGCTTCATCAACTGCACAAAAGAATAAAACAATTAAATGTGGATTATTAAACATTAGGTCTCTCTCTTCCAAGTCCCTGTTAGTAAATGATTTAATAATTGATCAACATATTGATTTATTGTGCCTTACAGAAACCTGCTTACAGCAGGATGAATATGTTAGTTTAAATGAATCAACACCCCCGAGTAACACTAACTGTCAGAATGTTCAAAAGTGATTTTTTTTTTTTTTCACACACACACACACACACACACACACACACACACACACACACACACACACACACACACACACACACACACACAGACCTGTGGCAAGATAGATAGATAGATAGATAGATAGATAGATAGATAGATAGATAGATAGATAGATAGATAGATAGATAGATAGATAGATAGATAGATAGATAGATAGATAGATAGATAGATAGATAGATAGATAGATAGAGAGAGAGAGAGAGAGAGAGAGAGAGAGAGAGAGAGAGAGAGAGAGAGAGAGAGAGAGAGAGAGAGAGAGAGAGAGAGAGAGAGAGAGAGAGAGAGAGAGAGAGAGAGAGAGAGAGAGAGAGAGAGAGAGAGAGAGAGAGAGAGAGAGAGAGAGAGAGAGAGAGAGAGAGAGAGAGAGAGAAGATAGATAGATAGATAGATAGATAGATAGATAGATAGATAGATAGATAGATAGATAGATAGATAGATAGATAGATAGATAGATAGATAGATAGATAGATAGATAGATAGATAGATAGATAGATATAGATAGATAGATAGATAGATAGATAGATAGATAGATAGATATATATATATATATATATATATATATATATATATATATATATATATATATATATATATATATATATATATATATATATATATATATATATATATAATATATATATATATATATATATATATATATATATATATATATATATATATATATATATATATATATATATATATATATATATATATATATATATATATATATAGATAGATAGATAGATAGATAGATAGATAGATATATATATATATATATATATATATATATATATATATATATATATACA
>JAMQGT020006709.1:0-30837 GCA_024447675.2 Pterophyllum scalare
CCCTTAAGACAGCGCGAAAAGGTTTAAACTAGATGTCAAAACATGTTTCCGCGTTCATTTTCTAAGATTTAACCATGGCAGTGGCAGCACATTTACATCCCATATTGCTCCGTTAAATACGCATACATCAAAAGAAACGTGGTGATGATGTAGATTACAAAGCTGGTTGCAGAATAAGGCATTCAAAGCAGTATGAAATCATTATTCGACACTCACTTTCCTGTGTGGGTTGACTTAAGACACGTCTGTATTTACAGCCAAAGCCCAGAGGACCAGCTTCATGCCTCCAGTTAATTTTAACATGTTGTGCCAGTGATGGTAAATCCACTGCGAACCTCTGGAGTTCTTCAGATATTTGGCTGCGAGCTAATTTACATAAATTTGCATGTGAAATTAGATGCCTCAAATAAGGGCAATATTATGCAAATTGATTTTAAAAAATACTAAAGCAATTTATTTTTGGTTTAGTTTTAGCCCGGCCTATTTTAAGTAACCAAGCTGCTCTCCCAAACTGCATGCAGGAGTGTGTGACCACAGACACCTCATTTCCTTCTTTGTATCCACAACAGCGCGCATCGTTAGCTAACTTATCCTGATACCAATGCACAATTACTGTTCCCAGTAAGACAGTAGTCATGGGATGGTGTATTAGTAGTTTTGTGATGTTGAAGCTCTCACTAAGGTTATAACGGACTTTAAAAACTAAAAACAACATTTTGCACTTGGAAAATGACTAAAATAAAATATGCATGCTGCGTCTGCGGTTTCAGTCTCGACAGGCACGAAGAGACATAAGTGTGTATTGTGTGTGTTGGGATGACAACTGCCTTCAGGTAGTGTTGTTTTTGTATTGGTTTTTTTTTTGTTGTTGTTTTTTTGTACTTTACATATATATCAAATGTTTCCCCCAACAAACACCACCCACATTATGATGAAATACTAATACTCAAAGTAATACAAACTAAACAGAAAGTAAAACTTTTTAAACAATAAAAACTAAACTCAGCAGCTGTAACTGGAAACTGATACCGAACTCAAAAACAGATGCTGTGCAGCGTCGGCAGTGCTGAAGGCGCCGTACTGGCCTGTTGTGGTGGATAGAGAGCTGAGGGTGAAGACAAAGCTGCCGCTTTACTGGTCGATCTGCATTCCCACCCTCACCTGCGACCAAAAGAATAAGAAATGAGTTTCCTCCAAAGCGTGTCTGAGTTCGGCCTCAGCGAGTTCATTTCTGGGAGGGGCTCAGAGTAGAGCCGCTGCTCCCCCACATCAAAAGGAGCCAGCTGAGGTGGTTCGGACATCTGACTAGGATGCTTCTGGGATGACTCTAAGCTGAGGTCTTTAGGACATGTCAAACTTATAGGAAATGTTGGTGCAGAAAGGGCTTGGTGACACCTTGACGTCCACCAAGAAGAGCTGGAGGGGAGGCTTGGGAGAGGGATGTGTGGGCATCTCCGCTGTCCCTACCACCGGGGCTCAGAGGACGGACAGATGATGGATGGATGAACAAATTGAAAACAATAATTGAGAAATAAAAGCTAATGAAAAATACAAAACTGCAATAGCTCTGGCTCTCACTGGGCTTTGCTGAGGTTTGGCCTCCAAATAGAGAACACAAGCATTCACGTCAGCTCCAGCATAAAAATAAAATATATTGAATTTCTCTGTAAAGCCATAATCAGTGTAACAGATACAGCTAGGTGTGCAATCTGATGCACAAGAAAAAGTGCTAAATAATAATATCTTACTGACCGCATCCACACACATATAGTGTGTTTACCTGCTGTGTGAAATTACTGTTTGTTTCCACATGGCACATGTCATAGATTCAACAGATATATGAGATGTAATGCTCATTATTATAAATAATATATAATATTAATGTCCATCTTTTACTTACTGTTGTGCTCACTGTGGAAAACAGAAAGCAATCCCCACCCCATCACCACTTTTCCCTTCTTTAACTTTAACTTGATACAAGTTTGAGAGACAGTGCACATTAACTGGTTTCTAAAAGTCTCAGTGAACCAGCTGCTGGTCGCCTCACACGTAGAGGACAAAAAAAGACACACTAAGTAAAAAATAAAACTCACGCACACAAATCCCTAAAGACAGGCACTGCAAGTGTGTGTGTGTGTGTGTGTGTGTGTGAGACAGCATGCTGTGCGTCATGCTGCTGTTGGGCTATTCCCGGGGAGAACTGCAGCAAACAGCACAGTGGGCAAGATGGGTGAGTCACTGGGATCTCCAGCAGGGATTTGGTCTGCCACACTACTGAAGATCGTCTCTAATACCTTCCACCAGTTTATATGTTTCATCCAAAAACATACTGAGGTCAACATTATAATGTTATAGAGTGACTGCCTTATACACCAACTCCTTATTCAGCAAGTGCAGCTGTACGGGAAGCAAATGAGGTGATGGCACGAACAAGTTCAGTGTGTTGTTACAGCAGCTACAGCTTTTTATTCAGCCATTTCATTGAAGCTCTAAAATGTATTGAAGGTGAAATTTTAATTCAGTTCAGTTCAATTCTATGTATATAGCGCCAAATCACAACAACGGTTGCCTCAAGCTGCTTTAAAAATTCAGTGCAAGCACCAATTTTTCCCAGTCGCAAGGAGGTTTTTGTCCTTGTTTTTATTCTAGTGTGACCGAGCCTTGAGTCAGGAACAACTTGTTGGATTTGAACCCATGGGGTGAATAACTATTGGAATGGATGTATTGGGTTTCCAACACTTGGAAAGGACTGAAAACAGATTTTTTTTTTTAAAATTGTATCATTTAATCTGTGGCAGTATTTATGAAAACTACTCAGCCTGGGGTGAGGTGATGAGATAGCCCAGTCTTTAAAGTAAATGAAAAAACAAGTAAGGATAAAAAAAATGGCCCCACCGGGGGACACCGACCACAGCTGTCTGGTTGGCAGTCTTCAGATTTATGATACCACCACCCCTTCTGCATCCCTATGCTTACCTTTATGCCTGCTGTTTGCCAGCACTGACACCAGAGCACACCTCGTCTGTACCTCTGAGACAAAATAGCAGTTTTCTGCCACCCTGGGACCGAGAATGGTCCGAGATGATGCAATAGACATTTGTAAAAGAGGTGAAAATAATGCGGGGACTGATACACACAACTTAAATGCACGACTTTAAAGAGTACAAACACATTTAAAATGTGTCTCTTTCCATTGATATTCAGCAGGGTCGGCCACTGGTTTCATTTGTATTCTCCTCTGGGCCAGCCCTTCATCATTGTGTTGTTGTACTGGGCCACCTATCAGCAAACAAGCCATCAGAAGAAAACAGTACATCGCCTGCTCCTGATCCTAATGGAAACAAATGACAAAAATAGCATCTTGGACCTAGAGATTAGAGGAGAAGGATCTCGCAGTCTTCGGCACATTAGGATAGCAGCGAAGGGAGGGTGCAACAAGCTACTTCTTTGAAGCCGACAGTTGCAATTGTTGCTAGGCTACTAAAAGAATGTAACCGATGGCACACTGTGACCAACATCAAAGTGCTGTTTATACAGTAAAATGCCAGCTTTTAAAGATCAGGACACAAGTGAGAAAAGTATATATCATTTGAAATGAATTCATTCCCTACTTTAATAAACATTTAGGTTTTTTTTACTACTAAATGTGAGATGAGATTCTAAACATTTGAAAGCACCTTCAGTCAGTTCCTTAAATATAATGATACAAATTAATTAAAGAGTGCATCACTTTATTTTTAGCTGTTTAGATTGTAACAGCACTCACAGTGACAATGGAAAAATTAGCACAATTTTCCCCATAGCATGGTTCCCATTAAGTGCTACTATCAGCTGAAACTGCGCGAGCTCGCTCAATAATTGTGAAGGCTGTTTAGATGATTTATTTTTGGTAATTGGTAATAGACACAAAGTATAGCTAAGGTTAATGGGAACAGCTTTCTTATTTAAAAGTCATCGCCAAAGTTACTGCAGCCCATCCCAAGGACAACATTTTTATAGCAAACCCCTCAACAGTTCTTAGCATATTTCACTGAAAACTCCACATTTAACCTTTGCAACTGAAAAAAAAGTGGATCACAGAAGTGTGCTGGCTTTATCTTCTGGCCACAAGTCTGCAAAACATGTGTGGCACGATACCACACACGGCATATTTCAGGGTGAAGCACAGTTGGGGACCAGCTGATATGTATTGACAGTCCTATATCTTTGTTGCTAGGAGGGCTAAAAGCACTAAAACTGGTGAGCCTGAAGATTATTATCTGCTTTATATACTACTGATCCTCTGTGTGCAGCCAAACAATCCAGACAACTCCTGCACCACATCACACTCCCTCACCAGTTTATCTCCCCGGTATGACTGCACCTATACCCAACTATTTATATGACGTGCAAGAAAACAGAAAACTCAGTGGACTCCTCTCTGTTTACACAAGAGTTGAACAACACTGCCTGATCTAATTTTTGATTTCTGCTCTGACAGTTGGTGTAAACAACCTGAAAGCATAAATCCATGCTGCTTGGTATCAAAGGTTCAGGCTGATGGTGTTGGTGTAATAGTATGGGGGATATTTTCTTGGCACACTTTGGGCCATCCTAGTACCAACTGACCATTGTTTATACACCTCAGCCTGCCTGAGTATTGTTGCTGGCCAGGCCCATCCCTTTATGACCACATTGTACCCATCTTCTGATGGCTGATTCCAGCCATGTCACAAAGATCAGTTCAAACTGGTGTCTTGAACATGACAATGAGTTCCCTGTGCTTCCACAGTCACCAGATCTCAATGCAAGAGAGCACTTTTGGAATTTAAGAGGTTAAACTGTCAGAATCCCCATTTTCCTTTTCCAGGTGGTTTTTGGGCAGCTCCTACTCTCCTCAACCATTGGGCAGAGCTGCCTTCCCAAACTCACTCTCTCCCACACCTGTGAACCATAATCCATCAGGAAGCTTCTTAGTTAATGTCCGGCTGTGTCTGCGATTCTCCTACTACTATCCACTTTGGTGGTAAACTGGCTCCATCCTGTGTCTTTGCATTCCTTGGCTCACTGTTTCCCGGCTCCTGTTTCCCGTCTCCTGTACAGTATCTCAGACCCGCACCCTGTTTGCTCACCTGAAGGGCTTACCCGCTCTGCCTCGTGGACCTTCCAGCTCTCAGCAAGCTCCCTTTCCTGCACTCACTTCGCACGCATTCACTCCGGTGGAACTCAGTACCTTCAGGATGTTTAACTGCCTGCCCACTCTCTACTTTATGTGCTCAGTTCAGGAACCTGCCTGCCCACTGATGTATTCCCTCTCCACCTCTGTGATCCAGACTACAAGTCAGAAAAGTCCCTTTTACCTCCATAAAGGTTTTTGCTCTTTAATCCTCCGTCAACTCGGGATAACACCGTGTGTCCCTGTGTTACACCAGTCTGAGGCGCATTCAGTTCATCCCTGTTCTCTCAGTACTTTGTAAATACCTGAACCTTGCACCTTCTTGTCGGAGTCTGTTTTTTTGGGTCCAGAAATTTTGTAAACATGACATAAACATCAGTTAGCATGTAACATGTCTGCAGGGTGTCTTCAGTCATTTGAATTTTCATAGAAGTGTGTATATTTATATGCCTTGAAGCCCGGAACTCAGTACTGGTTCATGACTGGTTCCTCCTCAGAAAATTGTGAACAGCTGGTCATAACAATTTGGCTCTTATTAAAGTAACTTGGGTCTTTACACCTTTCACATCCAACAAATAAGATAAATAAGACAATCAGAACCACCTTTTCACCTATGGCCTAATATAACCTAGACCTTGACATGCATCACTGGTCATCTCATCTGTATAGTTGGGTTCACCCTTTATACCACTTTTAATCTGCTCAGTAAGCTATTAAACTTATGGAACAACAGAGATGTAGAGGAAACCTGGGAGAGTGGAGAAATCATTTCACTATATGGCTATAAAGAGACCGAGAGCTGGGGGAGTGAGAAGAAGCACGGATAAAACAGGCGAAGGGAGCAAGAGACAGAGAGTGGAGAAAAGAAGTGTTCTGCTTGCTCTTATATGCTGCCACACACAATCAGCATGCTCCACTGGACCACCTTGCCTGATGCTGGTACTAATGGGAGCAAATGAAAATGAAAGGGAAAAGAGTTGAAGGGGCGAAAGTTGCATATAGCAGCTGAGATGAGAGATAAAGACAATCACTTTCATTGCCAATAATAATGATGGTACTGACTGACCCTCACAGACAGAAAAAGCTCTCCCATTTCTAGAGAAAATATCCCCAAAAAGAAGTAGTAAACAAAAAGAAAATCCCAACACAATTGTTTACAGGAAAACAACTCCAAATATCTCAGTGTTGAGTCTTTGTGAGAGTTTTCATACTAGGATGCTTAATGCCAAGATTTATTACAAGCAAAAGTCAACTTGTTATGTAAAAAGATATGTGTATGAGAGAGGTACCCAAACTTTATATCTCAAACAGAAAATTACAATTTTAGCACCAATTGCTTCTTTATTGAACACTCAAACACAAATTAGAGTTTAAATTCACTGTCATATTTTACAGTGTATAAACTATATATTGATTTAATTTTAAAGTCATGTGTGCATGATTGATCGAGCAGAGTTTTTAATTCAGCTGTGTTGAGTCAAGGCACATGAAAAATTCAAATGCACACACACACACACACACACACACACACACACACACACACACACGTGTATTAGGATAAAAAAGATTAGCTCATACAGTATGCCGAGCCAAAATATGTGGCATTTTGTATGGATTTCTGCAGATACAATGTTTTCTTTGCGACAAAGCCATGGCAGATATTCTGATGAAGGCAACCCATCTGTAGCAGCATCAGAGCACCGAGCACTCAGGAAGTCTCGGTATAACTGAAGAGGTTTGGAATTGAAACTGTCAGAATTCAAGTAAAGTCAGAATAGACTGAAGAAAGCTACCAGAGTGTCAAGCTAAGCAGTGGAGGAGGCTTCCTCTGTTAATACTTGTGGAATAAAAAGCCAAATTCAGTTGTCAAAAAATTCATTCTCTCTGCTTTTGGCTCAAACTATTATAACAATGTAGAATACGTCCACGGACGTATTTTGTTTTGCTAGGAGCTTACAGAAACTGTCAAAGGCCATTTTTAGTTTGCAGACAGCTCTTTAAAGACAGTGACTTGGAGCGGATACGCTGCAGTCACATTTGTCAGGATAGTGTGGCAATGACTGAGCACATGGGCTAACTTGGGTGTGTAAAAAAAGTAACCCCAGACATAAAGTGACTGCCTCGTATTATTCACCAGCAGGCAAGACAATGACCCATGAGTTAAGTGTTGTTTTATATGATGCAGTTTATGGTGATTAATGTCATTTTAGTCCAGGCTAATGAATCATCGGCTGATTTTGTCATGACAGCTGCTGCGTTATACTGACATCTGCTGGCTGTCTCAAGAAGCTGTGGAGGATTTGCCCACTGACCTCGGGCTGAAGGTGTCATAAAAGCATTTTGGTGTGATGATGTTGAAAATAAATATCCTAATCTGAGAAAGCAAACCAGCTCACAGAAAACACTGGGAACAATTAGCGTAGAATAGCCACCCATCGAGGAAGTAGAAGAAAGGAGGTGTCACTGTCTGGCATGTGAGTTGCCTAGTCTTGGTGATATCAGTTATCACAATAAGGCTGCAGTTTGTTATCAATGCGGCTCAGCAAAAGATGGACGCCATTCATGTTCACACCCTGCCAAACTGTTGCTAGCACAGGTAGATGGGTGCCTTCTTCTGCAGATTACGTGGGTGCATTTCAGTAAAAACAAAATGGTTCACAAGAAGGTTTTGGCATTAATTTTAGTAATTACTACATGAGTTGCTGAAAAGAGGGAGGTTTTCTGTGTGTTTGTGTGTGCGTTTTAAACACTACAAGGTGAGCATGATTTAGTTCCATTATATGCACTATTAGCCATTTTAGATTATTGATACTACTGTGGAATTCAACATCTAATCTTCATTAGGAACTCATGTTTAGCTGCTCATTAATACAGATCTAATCAGCCAATCACATGACAGCAGCTCAGTGCATTTCGACATGTAGACGTGATCAAGACGACCTACTGAATTTCAAACTATCAGAATGGGAAAGAGAGGTGATTTAAGTGACTCGCCAGAGTGCTTTAAGCTGATAGGAAGGCAACAGTAATTCAATGAGCTCAGCATTTGTTGCAATTGTCTGCAGAAGAGCATCTCTTAAAGGACAACATATCAAACGTTGAAGCAGATGGGCTACAGCAAAAGACCACACACACTCAGTCACTCAGCAAAGAACAGGAGACTGAGGCTACAATTTGTACAGGATTACCAAAATTGCACAATAGTAGACTGTAAAAGTGTTGCCTAGCCTGATCAGTGTTGACTTCCACCATGAATCAGATGATTGGGTCACAATTTGGTGTAAGCGCGAAAGCATGGTTCTGACACAGCTTGTATCAGTGGTTCATGTTCTTGGTAGTTGTGTAATGGTGTGGGGATATCTTCATGACACACTTGTTTAAACACAACAGCTTACCTGAGTATTGTTGCTGATCATGTCCATCCCTTCAGAACCCATCCTCTGATGACTGCTTCCAGGAGGATCACATGCCATGTTAAAAAGTTCAAGTCATCTCAAACTGATTTTTTGAACATGACAGCGAGTTCACTGCATCCAATGACCTCCATATTAACCAGATCTCAGTCCAGTATAGCAGCACAGGGATGTGGTGGAACAGGAGATTTGTGTAGCCGACAAATCTGCAGCAACTGTGTAAATGCATGTCATGTCATATCATGTCAGTATGGACCACAATCCCTGAGGAATGTTTCCATGGCAAAGATTCAACACTTGTTGAATCTATGCCATAAAGAATTAGGACACTTCTGAAGGCAAAAGGGAGTCCAACCTGATACTGGTAATGGTATGAAGTGGCTGGTGAGCATATGTCCTCATTCCTCCCTATTGTTCTTATCCTTTATGTTATTTTACAGTATCAGGAGAATATAAATATTTCCATGGTTCAACAAACAAAAGTGTCCTGTGATTTTGCAACATTATCCTCAAATTCCATAATAAATGTTTTCTATTAGCTGAACACTATTTAGTACTGTGACTGATGTCTTTTTTTATTTTTATTTTTTGCTCTTGTCACACTTCAAACAAAATTCAATATTAGACAAAGAATGGAATAAATGAACTGATGATTTATTAAATGTTATTATTAATATTATTAAATGTTAAATTGAAAAATAAGACTCCATCTTATCTTAAAGACCTCATACTACCATATCACCTCAATAGAGCTCTTCGCTCTCAGACTGCTGGCTTACTTGTGGTTCCTAGGATACTTAAAAGTAAAATGGGAGGCAGAGCCTTCAGCTTTCAGGCCCCTCTTCTGTGGAACCAGCTTCCTAGCTTGGATTTGGGAGACAGACACCCTCTCTACTTTTAAGATTATTAGACTTAAAACGTTCCTTTTTGATCAAGCTTATAGTTAGGGCTGGATCAGATGCTAGATGTTAGGGCTGCTATAGGCCTAGGCTGCTGGGGGGTTCCCATAATGCACTGTTTCTTCTCATTCTTCTTCTCATTCACCTTATTTACTTGTTTATACTTCACTCTGTATTTAATCATTATTATTAATCTCTGTCTCTCTTCCACAGCATGTCTTTTGTCCAGTCTCTCTCCCGTCAGCCCCAACCGGTCGCAGCAGATGACTGCCTCTCCCTGAGCCTGGTTCTGCTGGAGGTTTCTTCCTGTTAAAAGGGAGTTTTTCCTTCCCACCATCGCCAAGTGCTTCTCATAGGGGGTTGTCTTGACTGTTGGGTTTTCTCTGTGTTATTGTAGGGTCTTTACCCACAATACAAAGCACCTTGAGGCAACTGTTTGTTGTGATTTTGCGCTATATAAATAAAATTGAATTGAAGTTGAAGGTCACTAATGGCCTTGACTTCAAGGTCAAGGTCAGAGTTCAAGTTTACTGAAAATCTAGTGAACACAACAGCACAAGAAGAAGGTCCATGCCATAGGTGTATTTAATCAGGAAAGATATTGTATAGGCTTCTTACACTGCAAGCTTAGCTGCATCTACTGACAATCTCTGACACTTAGGAATTTGATAAAATTCATGCATTTTTTATTTTGTAAATTTCTCAAAGGGGCAGTATAATATGTAGCTATACCAGTGCCACTGTTTGAGTCTTTTGACAAAATGACATTCAAAGCTTTTTCCCAATTTGCACTCAGTAAATTTCCATAATGATAATAACCCTTCTGCTGTCAGAGTGCTGTAACTGTGTGAAGTTTCAGGCCAGGGCACAATTTGATAGGAGAAGTGTTAAAAGATGTTCCACATTTATTGTTTCATTTTATGAACATGGCCTGAAATGTTCTGTCAATGTTGCTGCAGTTTGTAGTTAAATAAGGTGATGAGGTTCAAAGTACTTACATTACAAATAAGGACAGTTGATGTGTTTACATAGACCTTTGACAAATAACAGACAATGAGGTATCTTCACTGTACCGTCATGTATACGGTCATGTAAGAATACATTGTGATTAAGAGAGCATTCATACATTAAGCCTTATTAAATTATCTTTACTTCTGGTGACATTTTTTTCTTTTTACACAGATTAGCATTTTTGACTGCCGCAACATGAAAAATCTGGATTTTTAAGTGATTTTGAAGGTTGCTTGGTTTTGTTGATACAAAATTATGAATGAGGGGTCTGAAACTCACCTGGCAAAGGTCACTAGAAGTGAAGCTTTTATTAGGCCTAGTAAAATAAAAGTACTCATTTCCTTATGGGGTTGTAAGGACATATTTTTATGTTCCTGGATGCACTAATAAATATGTTAATTACACAGTATAGTTAAAATCTTGGAGAAAGATATGAAAGAAACACTAACAGAAAAATTTGAAGTGACATGATAATGCAGGTAAGAATGTAATTGCACTCATGTTTTCATACTTGCTTGTTTGATGTTTCTATTTGATTTCTATTTAAGTTTCAGAAATTTTAGTGCCAGGGCCAAATAGGTTTGGATAGTTTTTCCCTTAATAATTGGAATCATGGTTTCAAATCTGCATTTTGTATTTATTTGGGTTAGCTTTGTCTAATATTGAAATGTATTTGATGTCTGAAACATGCAAGTGTGACAAATATGCAAAAAATGAAGCAATCAGGAAGGTAGTGCATACTTTTTCACGGCACTGTGCCCAGCCATAACTGTAAAGAGCAACACAGCCAGTGTGACACCACCAACTGATTAGTGGACTCATTTTGAAGTGTTAGCTTTAATGTTTTATCCATGTTGAGTTTTTAGATCAGAAGTGGCAGTATTTGGATAAGATTAGGTGCTAAATTATCAGCTAACCCTAGTGAGTTTGATTAGCAAGCTGTATCCATGGACTGTACATGTGCAACATACATACACAGGTTGCTGCTAAGTACAAGACTAATAAAATACTAGAAAGCACAAACGTCATTGATGGCCCCTACCCCACAGCAGGTTATATTACTTGGACTAGTTCTTATATAGTGCTTTTCTACTCTAACTGAGCACTCAAAGCGCTTACACAACACATTTACATTCAACCTTTCACACAAGCACTTCTATATGCAGTTAAGTTAAGTGCTTACTGTCTAATATCCACATGCATTCATACTCCAATGCTTGCGTCGGAGAGCAACTTGGGGTTCAGTATCTTGCCCAAGGTTACTTGCCCAAGGATACTTGGGCAAGATACTGGCATGCAACCCAGAGCAGCCAGGAATCAAAATGCCAACCTCCCGATTAGCGAGTGGCCTGCTCTACTTTCTGAGCCACAGCCACCTCGTCAAAGAAACATGGCATTTAGTGGAATATGAGAAGGTGAGACCTACCAGGTAGCCATCACCTGCAAATCAAAACTCCCTTAAATCCCTAAATGTAAGAGCTCCTACTTCTCCTAATTGATTTACTATATATATATATATATATATATATATATATATATATATATATATATATATATATATATTCCGTCTGTACAGTTGTTGAGTTGAGATATATCCATTAAGACCAAAAAGCTTCTTAGTACAAGGCTGTGAACATGGAATATGGGCATTCCAACATGGGAGTTTATGGGGATTAACACAAGTGGTCAATAGCAGAATTGCAGTGTTAGACAATTCCTGAAGTTCTGGCTTCATTATTCAGCCCTGGAAGTTGGTGTTTCCTACTTCATTTGTTTTGATGACCTTTTTCATGACATGGTTATTAAAATTATATTAAATGGCTTTTTTCTTTCCCTTTATCAAATAATACAAAAATGTTTTGGTCCGTATTTGCAAATACAGTTACAGTGACTTTAGTGCAGAAAAAGCCCATTAGGGGTAATAACTGTATTCATTTTACAGACGTAGCATGCCGCAGTACATTTGTACAAATGTAAGAACAGGAGAACAGAGGCTGTAGTATGCATCTATTTCTATTATCCATGTCTGACTTTTTATATTTTTTACATAGTGAATCATGCTAAAGCCCATATACGCCCATAAAAGAAATGAGCTTTGACTCGTGAAACAATACATCGATGGCATGCGTTTGCAGGGAAGATGTGTCCCAGCAAGTCTTGTCTGAATGTCGACTTTTGGTGCTGTGGTTTCCTCAGTGTGAGAACAGCATGACAGTAGTTGTGTCACACTATGCTCTCTCTGCACGTGTGTGGGTGGTGTATATGAGCCTGTGTTCAACTCTACCTTTTTTTTATCACCATAGACTATGTGTGTGCACCCACACAACCCCCCACCAAGTTTAAATAGCTCTGTCTCTCTACCTTATATCAGCTGGTTGTCTGTGGCATGTTTGTGTATTTGTGTGAGATACTGTGGAGTTAGCCTAAGGTACTAAAATAGCTTTACTTAATCCCTCAGGTTTCAATAGCTGTCGCCATACCTTATATCACCTGAGCCAGGAAGGGGGAACAGGAGCAAGAAATAAAATAAAAGAGAGAAGTGGGAGAGGAATGGAAAAGAGAGAAGAGAGAGAAAAGAGATGGGAAAGGAGTCGACAGGCGAGGTGAGGGTATTGAGAAAAAAACAAGCCAAGAATAAATAAGTTAACAAAGACAACATGAATGTAATGCACAATCTGTTTGTCTCTGTTTCTTTCTTTCTTAAGCATGATTGTCAGTCCGTCACTCACTTCGGTCCTTTAAACTGTGAACCTCCATCAATTATTTACCCTTAGCTCTTTTACTTTCCACTACAGGATTGCTGGCTTATTGCGAGGCCTTGTAATCACATGAAATTTACAGAGGGCGCACAACATCTAAAGCCACAGCATGCTGGGATGTCGTCCTCGTTGTCGAGCCATCAACACCTACAGGGTCAGTCATCCCGTTATGACTCACCCACTGTGGCCTTGCTTTAAAATAGCTTATAATGGCCTGCAGAAAGGCTTGTTGAACAATGTCAGACACAAACAACAACATCCAGCTTATGTGAATTGATGAACAGTAAGCCAAGCATTATCTGTCAGGAATATGTTTATATAAATGTTGTGACATTGGAAAGACTGTCAAAAGGGTGAAAATTCTTTCATCATCTGTGCCAGGAAGTTGCCACCGCATGTCCAGGGGTCGAGACCTATTGAGTTTTTCCAGGTATTGTTTTTTATTTTTATATTTTTTACGCGGTGAGAGATGTATTGGAACATATTTTGTAATTCTTAAGTTTGTGTATTATTCCAGTTTGATCATCAGCAGTTGGATTGGTTAAAGTTTAGAGCTGCTGAGACTTTTGTCCGATTTTCCCCGTTGCTGCATTCATAACAGTTGGACGGGAATCCGAGCCTGAAGGCAGTTTGCACCCAGTCCTGATCCTATAGCATTGTGACAGAATTAAATTTAGCAGCAGATTATGAATTATGATCCCACATATTATTATAGTTCAAAAGTTCTGTTGCCTTCAATGAAAAAAAAAATCTGTAAGAAAACAAATATTCTGTAACCGAGGGGTGACAGAAAAATACCATGAAAAATAATAATTAGTAGGTGACTTGCTCTATCACCTGAGATACAGCCAACCCAAACAGCACCTGGTACTCCCCGGTGGTCCCCCATCCAATACTGGTTACTTAGCTTCTGAGATCAGGCGTGCTCAGCGTGGCTGGGCTGTAAACTGTTTTGACAGTTTACTAAATACTTACTAATTCACTGTCTGTATTTTGTAATTTTACTTGATATTTAAAATATTAAAAAAAAAAAAACAGGAATATTCTGTAAAATTTATAGAAAAAATTTTAAAATTACAGTTTTTTTTTAATGTTCATTTATTCTTTACTTTTGTATTCTAGGACTCGTTGCAGTTAAGCATTGCCACACCATGTTCCTGTCATGGGACAATGTCTTTGAAACATATCTTGGAAAAAAAAAAAAGAACTGAGAAAAACCCAAGTGGTGAATATTTGATATAGTCTGACACCCACATTCCCATCAAATTCTAATGTAACACATGCAGTACTCTCCAAAAGTGTGTTAACAGTATGTGGAAGTCAATGGTTTTGGGACTTCAGGCATTTGAATTTGAGATCAAAACACTACAATAAGATAAAAGAGAGTGGCTGTTTATATGCACATATATTTAAATTTTGAGTCCCTCTGTACTAGATGTGCAAAAGTAAGTTGAAAATAATAATTAAAAAAAAGATTAAAAAAAATAAGATGCAGTTCACTGCCAATTTTTGTGACTCCATACATATGAAAGCAAAAGAAAAAAAAGAAAAAAGAACTTAATTTAAATTTAGCTGATGCACTTTTCATGGTCATCTTGTGCAGCTCTGGACTGTTTCTGGAAGTCCTATGAAAGTTGAAACTTACTGAGTCCCACAAGGGATATTGGAGAAAACAAATTGAGATATACTTTTGCGAGGTCCTGCATTACTTTTGCAAGATTATGAGTAACTTTTTATGACATTCCATCTCACTTTTGCAAGATTCCAAGATTTTTCTTTTGTTTGTACCGTTTCTGCTCCTGGCTATTCAGGAATCAGCACTGTCCACAGAAGAGACTTGGAGGAGAATTTAGAACATCTCCTGTGGCCAAAATAGGTCCCAGAAGATGACATGCAAAATAAAAGGTATGTATAAAATATCAATAAAGCTGCTTGTGTCCCAGCACCTATATTGATTTATCCCCTTTCAGTTATGTAATGAGTATTTATGCTCTCAAACTGTGGGAATGCTGAGTTTTTTTTTTTACTGTTTGCCAGACTGACCAAATATTAGGGATGTTTGGAAGCTTTATTCCATGTTACATTGTTAGCATACTGTTAAACAGCTAGCTGAGCTAAGCGCTCTTTGTTCATGACTAGCATAGAGCACCATGCCTCCAGAATACATATAACACATATAGCTATGAGATTGCATATAAATGTTAATTTTGTTTTATAGTAAGAAACTATAGTAAAGAAGAAGAGAAAATAACAGGAACAAGGAAAAATTTCTATTGGTGTTTACATAAATGTTTATTATCAGCACATTAAAGTTCCATGATTTAGGTTTATGTTTATTGGTTTACTGGACATTTTTATATATATTCCTACCTGTCGTATTTGAGTTCACCTGTAGGAGAGGATGGAAAATTGTACTGCACACTGTATAAGATTGTTGCTTGCCTGTAACAGAGAAATGAAAGGAAAGAATATCATTTTGGGATATTGTTCTAGGACCAAGATGATGGTGCAATATTGTTAAAATGTTCCATAAAGAAATTTTGTACCTATGTAAATGTTTCTAAATGATTCTCAACGAGGCTGCTGAAAGACAAACATCATGTCCAAGCACCTTTATTGATTTATCCCCTTTCAGTGTGTAACATCATGTCTTTCCGTCAACAAACTAAGTACAACATAGATAAAGAGACTCTTCTGCAGAACCTAAGAGATAAAATTGGAGCATGGAAAATGAGATCGAAAGGCCAAAGGAGTGTTTGCGTGGTACATCAGCTGTGTTCCAAAGTAAGGTGAAGGAATGGACATAGAAATAGTGCATGAGACCTAAAGAGAAACAAATCAGATGGAAATCTTCATTTAAGCTGTGATGAATACCGGAAGAACCGAAATGTTGGAGGAACAAGACACACCAATGGTGGAGAAAACCGTGAGTGGAAGTGGTAAAAGACCTTTTTTTTATCAAATAAAAACTCTACAAATGAGAGAATTGAACACTTTATCTTTGATGTCTGGGACTTTAAAAGAAGTCAGATTCCTTTAGATGACACTGTTGGTGAACCAAATTGAAGTTGCTTTACATCTGCACAAAAGAGGAAGCACCTTCAACAGTTCGGTCCTCATCTTTAGTTGGGAAGGTTTCTTATCTGAAGAATTTTCTGTCACCATCACTGAAGAAGCTTGATCAAACACCTGATCAAACATGGACCTCACACTGTGTCAGATGATTGTTATGAATGTTAGTTGTACGTGTTTCCATGAAAAACTGATTCCTTTATGTTCCAAGTGCTTTCTGTATATCTACTTGCACTTCTGTAGGATGAAATTATTCCAGAATTTTGTTGTTGTGGTCAGGTACATTTAATATATCTGTGAAAGGCTTAGAGCTTTGTATTCATTAACATATACTAAATGACTGGCTGATGAAAACAATAATTAAGTATTGTTTGTTTGTTTTGTTTTCTTGTTTGCAGAAACATAATTTCTAGATGCAACCAAGACCAAAAAACAGAAAGAAGTATGTGAGACAGTGACAACACAAAGTCCAGGACAATCACATGACATGCATTCAACCCCAATAAACATTAAAAGAAAAAAAAGAAAAACGTCAGGTGTCAGTTTGTGCATCTGTTTGAATTGAAAGGATAATTTCATAACACCAATATTTAACGGTAGTAAGGTAAGATTAAACAGGAGATTTAGTCTTGAAATCAAATTATTTACTTACATGATAGAATGTTGACACATTTTAATTGTGTCAGTATTCTGCCACTCCAGCTAATAATTTATTTACTGTGATGAATTACCTAACTTAAGTGTCTCATGTCATCATACACTTATAAAAGAAATGTCTACCTGTTTTGCATAAGAGTGAGTTATCTCATACTCAGTGTCTAAAGAACATGTGTATAAGGTCCTGTAAGGCAAAGGAGGATGGGGTGGGACTGGTGGTTCAACTGCGGGATGAAGAGGTGGGGCAGTTTTGTGAAGAATTAATTGCTAGTTACCTGTGATCCCTGAGCTGAACCTGCTACAGAGTTCCATCAGGTATGAAATATAACTCTCTCTCTCTTTCTCTCTCTCTAAATACTTGCCCTGTGGGCAGTTTTGTCCTCCAAGCAGGTCCTCTACCAGAATCCTGGTTGCCTGAGGGTCCTGCGCAGTATCTGAGCTGTCCTGAGCATGTATCTCATGACATGTATCTCACGACATGAGACACTTAGCTGTTCCTAGGACAGCACTTCTGGACAGAGATCTCAGATGCTGTTCCTGGACCCGTCGGAGCCATTCAGTTTGAGGGTCACTGTTTCCCTTAACCCAGGGTGGTAACAGGCCCCGACTGCTTCAGGCTACACTTTCAGGTCAGCTGGGGACTGTACCTCTGCCTCATGGCTGCCATGGTGCAGGTGGTTCCTTGAGCTCTCTTATACCTGTTCAGTGGTGCCTGCTGAGCCTGGGCCTGCGGCCACAGCGATCTGGTTTCATAGAGCTCTGGAAGCGGGCAACCTGCAGTTACCCTGTGAGGTATGGTGGCAGAAATCAAGGCAGTTCATGTTGGCTGCTCAGCACTCAGTGGGGATGAATCATTTCTGATCTCCCAGTTTCTAAAAGGGCCAGAGAGGCTTACAGTTCGCAAGCCTGGACCCTCAGTTCCCCCATGGGACTTGGATTTAGTCCTTGGCGCTCTTCAGCAGCTCTTCTTTGAGCCCCTCAAAGAAGCTGACTTGAATGACTTTCTCTCAAAATGGCTTTGTTGATAACAGTAACATCTGTCAGGAGGATTAGCGAGCTCCATGCTCTTTCAGTCCACAGGGATTGCTGCAGGTTTTTGCCAAAAGAATCAGGAATTATCCTCATTCCTAACCCTTTATTTCTGCCTAAGGCTCTCTCCAAGTTCCACTTGTCCCAATCTGTCAAGCTACAGTTGCTTCCCAACAAGGGCTTAGACCATGAGGTAGCTCTATGCCCTGTCTTGATCTTGACAGAGTATATCATGCGTGGTCGGCCTAATAGAAAGACACATGGAATATGTACTGGAGTGGAGTCTCTCACTCAGAGAACCAAGGTTACAATGTAACCATACGTATATTTGCATTGCATTTTGGGAACAACTATTGGAACACTGTGAAGGTGAAAAAGAACAAATTCCAAGGCCGAGGCCAGACCTTTGTGAGGATAAATGGCAAGATTTTGGACAGTTTTGAATGGAAAGATTACTTGACCATAGTGTTGTTCCAGTGAGGCTATGCTTTCATTTTAGCCTGCAGAATGGATGTAGTCAATGTAGACATCCTGATGGTTTAGTTTTTTAACTACCTTCCCCCTGCTGAGAGATCAGCTATTGAGAAGGCTCACCAGGGCACGATGGATGAAAGTAATAAAGAGGACCTGCTTCACCTTTGTACAAGGATGGGTTCCCACTTCCCACCTCCCAAGAACAACATATAGCCTGCCATTGAAACAATGGCTCATCAAGTCAAGGACAGAAGAGTATCACAGCTGTTTAAAAAAACAAAGGGGAGGCCTTCTCAGAGAAGACAACCTTTAACTGTCTGCAATGTTATGTTACAAATGCTGAAACTAGGCTCCACAGAAGGCCTGTTGCTCATACCGGTGGAGCTACAGTTGAGGTCCCGTGCGCATTTCTGTCCTGAATTTTGAGAACATGCTTACTAGCAATTACTTTAAAATGGATTTAATTTAAACTTGATGGAAGTCCTTTTCAGTACTAATTGTTAAAGCTATAATTGTTACACAAAAGTATTTACTCACCCAAAACATGTTGATTGCTACATAAACCAACATAAACATTATCTGAGTAAATACATTAAAATCCCTAAATAAATGTTCTTGATGTTAGCATTTTTTTCTGTGAGCCCCTTAATCATACGTGGGCTTCCTGAATTAGCATCCAGTCAAAAATGATTCAATTCAAAAAAGAAAGTTAAAGTACTTCAATTCAATTTAATTCAAATCAATTTTATTTATATGTGCCAAATCACAAGAAACAGTTACCTCAAGGGGCTTTATATTGTCAAGGTAATTACAGAGAAAACCCAACAGTCAAAACTAGTGTCTATTCAAACTAATAGAAACTAAGTAGCTTGATTACATTTGATGGACTATCACAGTGTTTCTGTAAAGAGCACAACTACTGTATTTGTTGTGTAGGCATATAGCCAGATTATTTTCCTTGAAAAATCAATACTTTCATTGATATAATGCCATATGGCTTTAGTTTATTGTACTAGTCCAGATGCAGATGAAGGTCGACCCTTTTGAAAAACAGGTTCTTTTGCCTGAGATGTCTTGCTTGCCTCAATGCCACCTCTTGGGAATCCAACTTGTTCAACACCAAGTGCACATGGGAGAAGGTAAATGGACTGGTTCTTATATAGAGCTTTTCTACTCTACTTGAGCACTCAAAGCACTTTATACAACATGTCTTCATTCATCCATTCAGACACACATTCATACAAGCCCCTTTTTGCCTACACTTCTGCATCTAAGTGCTTTCTGTCTAACATTTGCACACATTTACACTCGGTCCTGACTGACAGTCTGGCCGTGAGCTCTCCTGTTAGGCACTGAGGTGTTTAAGGACCAACATTAGGCACAACAGCACCTCTACCGTGTGCCACATGCTGTTGTACATGGGTACACAGCACATTGAAAATGCAGGTGTTGACTCAAACATGTCCAATTGATACAACTAAACATTTAGTATTTCCCTGAGAAAAAAAGATTCTCCAAGGAACTGCACTTAGCTGATGTTTGTCACTGGAAGTCTCTGTCTTCAATCTCTTTTTAAGCTGGTAAAATACCCAACAGGTCTTTAAAGCTACTGACAGACTTGGCCAGTATTAGAGCTCACAGTCACAAAGCACACTTCTGATGCCATCTTGCTGCTGTCATCGTCTCTTCCATTAGTAACAAACATGAGTCAGCCAGGTCAAAAAGCAGACTCCATGTTCCACTTACTCTCTAACCTTTGTGGCTCGTCTGTATTTCATTCCGTGTACGTCGTTTGTATCGTTTGGCAGATTCCAGCGTCGACTCTGGATTTTTGCTGCTGATGAGAGATTTGTATCTCTACTGTCGAGCATTTGTAATTGTTGCGTTATTGTTGTGCACACCCACACCTCATATGCACACTCAACTTGTATTTCTCCAGTGACTGGTGTGTCAACATAATTGACTATCAAGTGAACTAACCAGCATGTGTGTGTGTGTGTGAGGAAGGAGTCAGTTGATATAGCAAGTACAGGGTTACAAAGTGATGATAGATTGTCAGGGGTGTGTTCAGGGGTTTGTTTAAATTCTCTGAAAGGAAGTACACCTTTCCAAGGACAGAAAGCAGAGGAACTGTTGAACAAATTAGATTCTGCAGCTCTCACTAAACTCTCAACAGCTTTGTCTTTAAATTAGCCCATGTGGTAATGTCTATACTTATGGAAATGAAAAGTTTCAGACGGGTTGTCTGAGAGCTATAATCATATGTACTGAAAGAACTTGTGTTTAAAGGAAAAGAAATCTCCACATTGTACTCAATTTTTTTTATTTTAAAGGGGGACATAAAGAAATTGCTTTTGCCAATCACAAGAGGCCGGCGAAGGCACTCAGACAAACTTAGGAGCAGATTGAATTATTTGAAAATATCAGATTTTGACAAACACTGTACTGGTTTGAGGCAGAATGAAAAAAAAATACAAGGTAAAAAAAAAAGGCAAAGAAAAAGTTGGCAGATAATTCTGTTGAAAATGTCGTCCTTCACCTCCCTATTCTTAGCTTTTCCATTAAAAGAGCACAGTAGCCGCAGTGAAAAGAGTGCTCTTCTTCTAAGCACTGAGACTTATCACGGGCACACCAAGGACTTCAAACTTATCTTGATCACAAAGTCTTGAACCTGACAAAACATCCTGTGTTTCATCAGCAAAAGCAGCCCAGCAGATCATCCTCTCCACAAAGCCACAGTTGCGCCACAAGTTGGAACTTCAAAATAATCTGTCCAAAAATCTTTTTTGTAGAAAGGCTTACAACCCAGTACACTTCTGCAAATGTGACAAATGCTTTTGCATGTAAAGTTTTAACTTTTGTGTCATTTATCAGCGTTAAAGGGGACTTTTTATATTTTTCCTTATTTTCTATTTATCTATATATAAATATAGTTTTTTTAAAAAAAATAAAAGTATATGTACAAATATTCCCCATGACCCAAATGCTCAGGCTTCAGATTGCTCTAAACATTCAGTTTTAGGCATAACCTTGGCTCTGTGGTCATCCATTAATGTGGTCATCATCACCATAAGTGTAATATTATAACTATGAAAATGTTTTTGGATAAATATATTTTTATTGAATTGTATAAATTATCACTATTATTACCTGTGATTTTTGTGCAGTTTAATATAGTTCCTATCACTATAGATTGGTGAAGGTCCATTTTAATGGTCAGATGTGCCCGTGGGACTTTATACTGCATAGCTCACATTTCCCAATTGTCCTTCAATTTTTTTCCTGATCAAGAGCAAAACTTTGTATTTATAGGAAAGTTTATTGCAGGTAAACGGGTCTCTATTCTCATGCCTATGGATTTCCTCCTACACATCTTTCTACAAGAAACTAAAGGTGTGCAAGAGCCATGAACAGTTAGAATTACCATAAAAGGGCACACCTGCTATAGCCTGGCTGGTGAATGAGACAGGACACTTTGCTTGTTGCCTTATTACTATTAATATATTCAAATATATATATAAGAAACATGAGCATGAAAACCTGAAGTTTAAGCATAATAATATAATGTCATGTTTTGTAATTGTTTCATGCATATTTTGTGTACAGCTCTATTTATTGATCATGAATTGCAGTAAATACTTGGAGAGCAGGTAGGCTGAGTAATGTTTGTGCTTGGTTTTATTTCCTAAGGCTTTGGACGTTACAAGTCATAACCTTATGACTGAGTGTGGGATTAGCATCTGGTAGAACGGTTGTTCACTGAGGTAGAGGTAGATTTAATTAAGGGTGAAAACAGGTGTAACTTGAAAAAACTAACTTACATATTGCAGCCTTGCATTTGGATTATATGTTCCTAGAAAATGTGTGTAGCATTTGAGATTTGAAGCTATTCACACAAGCAATCTTAGGGAAAATAAACCCAGGAATGTGGAATTCCATAAACACGACTTCCGTGTGATGTTAAACATGAAGCAGCAAAAAGGAGAGTTCAGCTTGTGTCTGCTGTGGGTTTGGGTAACGGGGCCGTGACATTCTAGAAAGTTCAGAGACATCTTAATGAAATTGAAGTCTGTGTACAAGTTGGCAGGTGGTGGAGGGAGCAAATGACACACACACACATACACACAGTGGGGAGATGGGTGGCTACAAAGAAACAAGATCAAACAAGAAATGAATTACCCTTGATACTGTTCAATGTGATTCAACACCTCGCGGATAGATGTGTGCACACTAACGATCTAAGAGTATCACATGATGCGAGAGGAAGTACAGGTGATCAGCTCAGTTCCCCTTTGGATCTCCTTCCACTGTAAAGAATAATTATCAATAAAACAGCAGCCGAACAGATCGAGTGTTGCTATCTATGTCTGTGTGTTTGTGTGTCCACAGCTGTGTATATGTGAAACCTCTTTCGCTGAACCGTCTGTATATGTATGTGTGTGTGTGTGTGTGTGTGTGTGTGTGTGAGCACTCACTCAGGCATGCACTGTGGGTGTGAATGTGTGGAATCGTGCTGTCCTGTTGTGGTTTTCCAAAACAACCTTATAACAATTTAATGAATTAATCAAAGCTTATGGGTTCCTTGTTGTTGGATCATGTTCAGCTTGTAGCAGGTGACACGGGGCCAAGAAATGCTGTCCTAAAAATAACAAAAGAACCTGATCCCCTGGCAGTGAGCTGGAGTTCTCATGTTGAATTATTCCAGATTAAGTGATAGAGGTCGCAGGTGAGGCGGATGCATTAAAGGAGAATTACTAGGAGCTATCTAAATTTCATTCCTACTGTACACCTGCTTCTGTTTCTCTTTCAGGCTGATGAGTCATTGCAATTGTAGAAGGAGCTTCTTTGTTAAAAGCGCCCTGTTAAAAATATCAAAGCAAGATATTTGCTGGTGAGATGGTAGCTTAGGTTTCTGCCAGCAGGGCTGTGTAGGTTTGTGTCTGTGTCCTTTGTTTTCCTGTTGTCAAGTAGTTGTGACACCTATTCAACTCTGAAAAACATATATTTACAAGGAGCTACAGGCACAAATTCTCAGGCATGAGTGAGATCTGAAAACAAAAGTGAAGTGTTCACAACCTCGTCTAAAAATTCTTTATTTAATTTCTACCAAACTTCTTGCAACTGAATTGAAGCAAAATCGGCTGGCAGACATTTTGGCTGTGTCCAAATTCAGGGGCCGCGTCCATCGAAGGACCCGGCCTATGTAGACCGGGTCCTTCGCAGCCCACGAAGACCGCAAAGGCCGGCAGTGAGCGGCTGTGAAATTACCGTGACAATGCGAAGCATTGTGGAAAAGAAACTGTTATAATGGAGCCGAACTTTTGCTCCTTTTTGTGGTTGCCTTCTTTAGTTCAAAATAAGCTGTTAAAACAACCGTAACACATTTCAACATCAAGGAATACAGATGAGCGAATGATTAATTTCCAAATATATTAACAGCTCTCTAGTAAGACATTAATGTTGAATAACACTATCCAGTTTTGATGCTTAACTTTAACTTCAGCAGAACTGATTTGCTCAGGAACAAATGAACCACTGAAATAAACCAAACATCAGCTGTTAGAGATCATCTGAGTGAATTATATCTGTGTTTAACTTCCACTCAGGATGGATATGACAGGAGTTGAGCGTTCTCTCCAGATATAGCAAGCCTCAATAGCCTAGGTCAGCTAACAGCTAGCAAGGCGAGCTGCTCGTATAGCAGCGGCAACGGACAACTCGGAAAACATCAGAGCGCTTTTAGCAATTAAGCGATATCTTGAGAAAACACGTGGATATTTGAGGTTTACATATTTACATTCTCACCTGAAAACATCTTAAAAGTTTATTTTGTGTCACAGAAAGAGTCATATTTAAAACTCTTTTTGGCGGCTCTCCTCCGCCATTGCATGTTTGAGTTTTGATGCGGATTGAATCACGGGATGTGGTAAGCCACGGTGGATACACCAGACCCATCCTTCAAATTCGAGAAACGAAGGACGCATTAGTTGACCGCATTTGTAGTAGTCTTTAAATTTGGACAGCCTTCGTGGCTTTGCTGTGACGCAATCATCCTACAAATGCGGCCTTTGAAGGATGCGGCCCGTAAATTTGGACACAGCTTTTAGCTGAGTGGAACGTTGTCTGTACCACAAACACGTCACTCTGCAAACACTGAATCACCGAGATTACACATAGGTCCTATTGTCCACGCTAATTATTTTCCGAAGTTTAAAAACTTGAAGTAAAATAAATTTAATTTTATCATCATTATTTTTTTTTTGTAAAGGCTATATCTCTTATAATGTGAAACTATATGATTGCTGGGTGGGTGATAATGGGGGAACTGAGTGATCAGGTTGATAAAAAGTCGTGTCGTATATTCACGTGTCCGGATCATATCCCAATCAAATGTTACATATCCATGGACAGTAATGAGGACACCTGAGGAAATCCATATTTAGGTATTTTTTCAGGATTTGAACCCAACACGTTATTCACACGCATTTCCATCTACGACCGCCAGAGGTCGCTTTATTTCATTTTAAAAAGTAAATAGTGGTCATAAAACATGCCTGCAGAAACTACTAATATCAACAGGTTTTGAGGGAGGCAAGATTTTTTTAAAATATGTGGAGTCTATGGCGTTATTGGCCATTTTTGACTACATTTTTTTTACCTTTATATTTCACCTTTAAAATATTTCATAATTTTTTCAGCAAAACCTCACATGAAACTGTACAGTTAGTTTTTTAAATTTTGACATATTAAGACGTTAGAACTAAAGTCACAAAAAACAAAAATCCGATTAAATCAGATAAAACCTGATAGGTTTTTGACTTTGAAAGCCATAAACATTTTTAATGAACTATTTTTAGAACTTAAATACAAATATAAGTTGTAATTTTGAAAAACGTATGTACAAATTCAGCAAACAGCAAAGTTATGTAAAACATTATATTAAAATGCAGGCAATGCAATGCATTTATTTTTTGTTTATTTGTTTTTGTTTTTGTAAAATTAGACAAATTGTAAAATTGTACAAATCAGGAATCACAATAAGATGCCACACAAATTATTTGTGTGCCTCCAAAAATCAGTTCCTGTCCACAGCAAAGAAAGAAGAGCACATCACAGGGCCTGACGCTTCCAGGTGTGTCACTGTTGTAATTCAATTGTAACTATACACCCCAAATACACTAAAATCTCTCAAATATCAAAAAAAACTGCAGTTCCTCTTATGGCCACTGGAGGCTAGCTCCAAAAGTGAGTCATTATCTATAGACTTTAACATGTTAAAATACAACACTGGAATACAAATCATTTACAGCCTCAAACAAAAAAAATAAATAAATAATTGGTTCACCCCCATCAAAACAACAAATCAGCTGTGCAGTGGGTGATATAACACTCTCCCATTCATATGACTGGGTGAGCTTATCCAAACTTCTTAATTGTACTGTGTGTGTGTCCTGGTAGCTTGAGGGTCCTGCACAGGATCTTAGCTGTTGCCAGGACTGCGCTCTTCTGGAAAGATAATATCGTTCCTGGAAATCAGCTGGAGCCATTTTCCCATTTGGGGATCACTGTCCCGAGTGTTACCACGGGGACCACTGTTACCTTCACCTTTCACATCCTCTCTAGCTCTTCTCTGAGCCCTTCGTATTTAAAGAGCTTCCTTCTTCCTTTCACTTGGGACTGCAACATTTATCACTACGGCTTTCTCCCACTTCGTGGCCACCACTACGATGTACGGTTGGTTAGCCATCACAAGTCTGTCCGTCTGTATCTGGAAGTGCCACAGGATCTTAGCTTGGTCATTCTCGACCACTCTTGGAGGAGTATCCCATTTTGACCTTGAACTTCCAGGGCATATTCGGCACAGATGTTCCTGTACACTATGCCGGCCACTTGGTTATGGCATTCCATGTATGCCCTGCCTCCTAGCATCTTGCACCCTGCTGTTTATGTGCTGGATTGTCTCGGGGCATCTCTGCACAGCCTGCACCTGGGGTCTTGCCTTGTGTGGTAGACCCCAGCCTCTCTCTTTCTCTTGTCTTCCTGCTACAGTAGGAGGAAGGTCGTTTTCTTCACCATCACCAAGTCCCTTGAATTATCAGATCAGTGGGGTTTGTAAGATTTTAGGGCCTTTACCTTTAAATATGCAATGCATTCAGGCAACCGATGTAGTGATGTTGCACTATATAAAGAAAACCAAATTGAAAAAATGAGGTAGTTCTAAAAGCTGATTTAGACTGTGTTCAGTCAATGACACAGCTTGCACAAGTGGCTAACACAGAAATTATAATTTCAGTGTGAGCTGGACCAAGCCCCACATCTGGTAAACTTTAATGTATGCCCTTCAAATCCTGTTAACAAACTGAAGTAGTCATAAAATCTTGGTGGAGGTAATAATTGAGAGCCAAGGTCTTTTTTGAATTTCATGTTTGCTTTAATGTCCAAAATCTTAATTTGCTTGATTTCTGGCAAAGGTTTGTTGCAGTGGCAAAGATAGATTGTAACAAGACAGTTCACAGTGTGAACAACTGCATCCAGAAACCCACACTGTACCGTAGCCTGCAGCATGTTGTGTGGCATGAAGGTCACACAGAGCCCAATAGTAATTCTTTTGTTTTTACCCCCCACACCCCAGAGCTCCAAAAAAAAAAAAAAAAAGAAGAGCATGAACCTTAGCTGTTTGCTCGGTGCTATGCACAGAAGCCTTATCTGATGATGTGTTTCGGTAATGCTAATGTGATGCTGAGATTTAGTTACAGTTATCCCCTAGCAACAATACTGGAAAGTCCAATAACTTACGATAATGAGTACAAATAAATATTAAACTCAAATTATGAGGTGGAAATGAAAATAAAACACAGACGCGGACCTTAAAATTGCTCATTTAAATATTGAGATTTACTTTGCAGAACAGTTGATTTATAGGACACTTTTGAAAACAGTTTTCTGTTTTGTTTTGAACTCTCAGGCCACACAGTAGAAAACACAGGCATGCTTCTTTCTCCCTGCATCTGGTTCATAATTCATTAAGGACACATTGATATGCATGGTACTGCTCTGCCCCTGCTTCATTCATATTCACTACAGCAAAAAGAAATCGGGGGTTGAATGACCTCATCTGTGTGTGTGTGAATGGTTTTGTATGTTTCAGGTACACGTGCTGTGTGTTGTACAGTAGGTTCAGTTCAGTGCAGTTCAACCTTATTTTTACATCCCAGTTCCCAAGAACAATCGCCTGAAGGCACTGTATATTGTAAGGTAAAGGCCTTTGCTGTTGATTTCTTGTTTTCACATGAAATTATTTACTACGAGTGTCTAGTACATGGGGATGCTAAATCAAAATTTGTGTAAACTAGTTGTACTTGCTCAAATGCATGTGAGGCAATAATCCTTTTCATTATTATTACCATTGCTTAACCAGGAAGTCCCACTAAGATCAAATCTCTTTTTACAAGGTGAAACCTGGCCCAGACAGCCGCCATTCAAACTCAAAAACTCTCAAAAATCAGTAAAATACTCTGAAATACTAATTTCTAACTATTTGTATATGTATTTAATAACATCTTTTATTCCATATTGTTTACTTTTCACTTATCTAATTTTCCATAATGCGCATGTGCAAATATTCAAGCAAACCTTTCTGGATCACTGAGTGGATACAAGCAGTCACATGACAGCACTGGCAACTAAATAAGGCAAACCATATAATTGATATGGTGTTCATCTTTATCACAAGATGGCCTAAGTGCACTGGAGCGCCACCTTCCTGATCATATTTAATTATATAATCCTTGAATATAACTCAATGGCTCAAAGAGTTGTGGATATAGTGAAAGGTGGCTTTCTCAGAGGTAGTGTTCACAGGAAGCAGCTTTTTGCTGTGATCTCCTTTATCAAAGCCCTTACTGTTGTTACGTAACAAAATCAAGGACTTGGTTTTCAGTTAGTTTCACGCCTGCTACTGCTAGTATTGAAAATGTCGAAGTTGAACTATTTTAAAAACGAAATGAGCACACTGGGAAAAACTTCAGCCTCACTGTTCTGGACTGTATTATTTCAAGCCAAAGCAGGTAGCTATTTTCAGCAACAGTCTTCTCTTCTGTACACGATCTTCCCAGCATCAAAATAGCTAAATTAGTAATGAGCGCATGAATCTAGCAGACCTTCTCTATGGTAGTTGGTGGAGACCAAAATAGAGTGGAAGTAAGAGTGGACATTGAAATTGCCATGGCCAGAGGCAGGAATTCACATAACATATTCCCTGCTTCAACAGTTTTACAATGTAATGTGCTTTGTTTGCATCTTCTTTAGGACAATTTAAGAGGGGATTTATTATTTAATTATATATGTATGTATTATTTATATAACATAAATTGGGTGAATTCAGGTAATTTTGGATACTTTTTGGTAAATCACTTGGGACACCTCGGAAAAACGATGTGTGACATTTAACTGTGTTTTTATGAATACTAAGGCCCATCTTCAATATTTTGTGTTACGATGTAATAAAATATAACCTTTGATACATCAGCTGTCCTACATTTATTAAGGTGAGCAGTGCAAAGGTAAAATGGGCCCATTAAACCACAGAGTGAAAGAGACATTTCTGATAAAACAAAATGACTTAATCATTTTGATTTTTCAGTGAGCATGAGCTCTTGTGTGCACAGTAGTCATGTGTGCATTTTAGTGCGCATTTGTATGTTTGTTTGTGTGCTTACTCATAGAGTACTAGCAAGTGCACACAAACCTAGTCGAGCACACATTACACAAACACACTTAGAAGAGAATGTGAAAAAAGGTATCAATATATTAATAAAATATATTGATAATATGAATCATTTTTAAGAAGATCAATCATCAGAATATCTGCTAGGGCTCAACTCAGAAAGTGGCCCATTTGAAATGGTTTAATGGCCCATGTTTTCTAAAACACTGAGGTAAACTGGGCCAGTAGCTAAAACAAAATATCACCATTTTATTTGATAGAGGCTTTGACATCGTGGATTATAAACCATTACTTCTAGATGTTCATTTGTTTCCTTCGGTTTTCTGGGGCAGTGTCAAAATGAAGTACTGCCTGGTTAAATAACCCATTTTACCTGAGTTTAGCATAGTGGTACGATGGTAGATGCTCATAATGAACATGTCCAGAGTTTCAAATAATGAGTTCCACTTATATGCAAATGAAATAAGTCAAATAGGCTGAGCTTCAAACTGCATCAACAATGTGTTTCAGGCAGGTTTTTCTATTCCTTGCCCAGTATGTTGTCAAAGAAAGGGGATATTCATAATATGCTCATCTCAGGCACACAGTTCTGGTTGAATATACAGTAAAAAAAAAAATATGCTGGAAATGAGAAGAATAGGTCCCCTTTAATGAGGTATATAACATGACAATCCCAAATTGGATGTATGGACATCAGACTAAAATTCTTTTGGAAAAAACATTTCAAAGCACCATATACTGATATTAACTCTGAATAAAAATAAATAAATAAATAAAATCAATACCCCAATGTTCTGCATGAAGTACTATATTATTTTGTTAATTATCATTTACTTCATGACTACAAATCTGTCTCCAGGGGAGGAAAGATGAAAAATAAATGCTGGACTTGCCTACATGATCCTCTCTATCCAAATTTGGATAAAACACTTCAAGTTGAATAGCAGGCTGCTTGCGAGCCTGAAACCCATCATTTTTGTTCCTGAAATCCTGACATGGCATTGTACCTTCAGGTAAAGTCAGACACCTGTCAAAAACATGACCACTCACTCTCTTTATGAAACCCTGGAGCACACAGCAGGGACAGTGTAATACACAGCAGAGTCAGGCTTCCTCTGAGGACAGAGCAAACCATTGGCTTACTGAAGGGGAAATAGATTTGCCACAGTGCCACAGGGGGGAGAATGCTCTCCCACCTAGTGGGAGCCTGCAGCATTATAAGGACGTGCAGTCCTGCACAGTCGTGCGATTAGAGATGGATTTCCCTTTCTCAGTGTGGAACAAGGGCTTGATGACCCCTATGAGCGCCAAACCCAGCACCAACAAACAGCAGCAGCAGCTGTCCAACTGTGTCTTCCTGCAATGCAGCAGCTTTAAAATGCCAAAGATGGCTAAGTGACTGCACGTGTGACTAACTGAAAACAGTGAAGAGGTAAATAGACTTTGATGCTTCATTGCTTTTATAATGTCAACACAGTCATTTTCTCTAATAAAATGAGAGATGTCTTTATGTCAGTCTGTCCTTCTGGGTGTTTTGTTTGTTTTGCCTATTTTGATAACTGCATGTATAAGACACTTCAAACTTGAAAGGTATATTGCTGAGGACATGACTACGTGCAGTGACAAACTTGAGGTCATGGAG